>CM034703.1:326200764-326212853 GCA_020142125.1 Phrynosoma platyrhinos
GAGCATTTTCTTCATGGTACAAATGCACATGTTTAATTACAACTGCTAAATATATATATGTATGTATGTGTGTATATATATAGATATAGATATAGATATATATTGATATATAAATAAATTGGTATATTGATATATAAATCTATCTATCTATCTGTCTGCCACTGCTTCTGGCGTTGAGCATTTTCTTCAAGGTACAAATGGACATGTTTAATTAAACTGATATACATATATATGTATGTATGTTTGTATATAATATATATGTATATGTTTATGTATAGATATAGATATAAATATAGATATAGATAGATATATAAATAAATTGATATATTGATATATAAATCTATCTATCTATCTGCCACTGCTTCTACCACTGAGCATCTTCTTCAAGGTACAAATGCACATATTTAATTAGAACTTATATATATATATATATATATATATATATATATATATATATATATATATATATATATATATATATATATATATATTCACACACACACATACTGATATATAAACCTATCTATTGCTTCTGCCACTGAACATTTTCTTCAAGGTACAAATGGACATGTTTAATTAGAACTGCTAAATCTATCTATCTATATATCTTAAACTGATATAGACATAACACACACATATATAAACTCAGAAGAAGTTTTATTGATCACATGAGGTTGCATGTAAAGGTGCTGAACTTATTTAAACATGTTTTAGTTTTTGTATTTTATTAATTGTATTTTATTATTTTGTATTTCATTATCTTTCAGTTTTATTATAAGGCAACAATTTACTACTGTTAATTCAAATTAATATTTAAATGTTATCTAGTATTTGTCTAGTTTATCTTATCCTATTATATTTTATGCATTGTATTTTATGTATTGCATTTCCTCACATTTTACCATGTTTGCTGTTAACTGTTTGACATGGTCAATTAACTAATCAATCAACTTTTAACAAAGTAATGTTTGACATAATGATTAGACCTGGTGCTAGGGAATCATGGGAATTGTAGTTTATTGTGGCACCAGAGCTCTCTGACAGAGAAGGCTCAGTGTCTCAGAAAAAAAAATACAATTCCCATGATTCCCTAGCACTGAGCCAGGGCAGTTAAAGTGGACTCAGTTTGCACTATTTCTGGCAGTCTGCAAAGGCCCTCAGTTATTAACAACAATGTGAGAGCCAGTCTGGCATAGTGGTTTGAGTGCTGGTCTGTGGCTCTGGAGAGACCAGGGTTTGAGTCCCTGCTAGGCGGTGAAAGCCACTGTGTGACCTTGGGGAAGTCACACTCTCTCAGCCTCAGGGGAAGGCGACTGCAAACCACCTCTGAACCAATCTTGTCAAGAAAACCCCATGATAGTGTTTTGCCTTGGGGTCACCAGAAATCAGAAATTACTTGAAGGCACACAACGACAACTATTAACACTAAAAACAATTTTAAACATATTTTTAAAACAGCAAAAACATTAATTTTAAAGGCAGTGCAATTAAAACATTACAGCTCTCAAAGTCTTTTCTTTAAAAATCTCCCAATTCTGAACAGCTTAGCCTTATCAGAATTTATTTAAAAGATCTTTCCCTTTTGAAGGAAGACGGCAAGGAAAGGGCCATTCAAGCCTCTCTAGGGCTGCATCTGCACTGCAAAAATAATCCAGGTTGACCCCACTTTAACTGCCGTGGCTCAATGCTATGGAATTCTGGGAGTTGTAGTTTGTCAGATCTCTCTGACAGAGGAAGTTAAACATCTCACAAAACCCCAAATCCCAGAACTATATTCCCATTGAACTTGTAGTAAGAGAAGCAGTAAATTGTACCTTTTCTTAATAATTAAAGTCCAAAACACACTGCAGAAATAATCCAGTTTGAGACTGCTTTAACTGCCCTGGCTCAGTGCGACGGAATCCAGGGATTTGTAGTTTGTTGTGGCACCAGAGCAATCTCTGATAGAGAAGGCTAAATGTCTCACAAAAGTACAGTTCCCAGCATTGAGCCAGGGCAATTAAAAGTGGATTATTTCTGCAGTGCGGATGCAACCTAAGAAACTCCCCAAGCTGTGACATTTTATTGCAGCAGGTCCCGCTTATATTGTTAACCAGTCATTGTTTGTCTTCTTCGCAGTTCTTGGATGGACTCCGCACACAGACAATCATGGTGAAATCGTGCTGCGCAATAAACTGCAACAACAAATTCTCCCTCGGCAACAATATCTCATTCCACAGGTAAGTTGCTTGATTTCGCATTGGGGCATGGATGGCCCACGTTTTAAAGTTTTGGGTTTAAAAGACCCAAATTTCCTCCCTCTTTGGTCTCAAACACACTGCAGAAATAATCCAGTTTGACACTGCTTTAACTGCCTTGCCTCATTGCTAAGGAAATTCAGGGAACTGTAGTTTTGTGAGACATTTAACCTTTTCTGTCAAAGATAGATTTGGTGCCACAATAAACTACAATTCCCAGGATTTCCTCACACTGAGCCAGGACAGTTAATGTGGACTCAATTTGCACTATTTCTATCAGTCTGCAAAGGCCCTAAGTCTCTCCTCGTAGGGCTTCATGGTTCCCAGACCCTTCACCATTTTAGTTGCCCTCCTTTGGACACGCTCCAGTTTCTCCACATCCTTTTTGAATTGTGGTGCCCAGAACTGGACACAGTATTATTCCAGGTGAGGCCGGACCAAAGCAGAATAGAGTGGCACTATGACTTCTCTTGATCTAGACACTATACTTCTACTGATGCAGCCTAAAATTGCATTGGCCTTTTTAGCTGCTGCATCACACTGTTGACTCATGATGCTACTCCATAAACCAGCCTTCTTCAACCTAATGCCTTCCAGATTTGAGCACCCCAATAAGCACTACTACTCCCAAGCTGGATAGGAATTATCAATCTTGACTCGATGTATATATATTTGTCCCTCCACATTTGCGGCTTTGACTTTTGCAGATTTAGGTATTCACGGATTTTGTTAATACGTTCTCTCTAGGAATATCTAGATCCTCCAGCACAACTCTATGGTCAGCTTTAACCAAAAGTCGCACTGAAGGACATCTAGAGATTCCTAGAGAGAACCCTCCACTAGGCCTTTGTAGCTCCTCCAGTGCAATTCTATGGTCAGTGTCTGGCAGATTTTGATCACAGAGTTGCACTGGAGGACCTAGAGATTCCTAGAGAGGGGTTCTCTCAGGTAAAAACATAGTGTTTTTCTTATTTGCAGTTTTCCCACATTCATGGGGGGGGGGGGTCCTGTGCCCCTAACCCCAGCAAATGTGGAGGGACGAGTGTACACTCAGGTCCTCTGTGGGATACTTGCTTCAACCAGCTAGGACTAGACCTTCCAGGAGAGATTCGACAGCTAAAAATGCTGTCTGACAGTGGTCCAAAACCCGCTTTAACTGCCCTGGCTCAGTGCTGGGAGATTCTGGGAACTGTAGTTTATTGTGGTACCAGAGGTCTTTGACAGAGAAGGCTAAATGTCTCATAAAACTACAGTTCACACAATTCCCTAGCATTGAGCCAGGGCAGTTAAAGTGGTTTCAAACTGGATTATTTTGGCAGGACATTTTGTACCTAAATCTTTCTTAAAATGGAAGTCCCATAACTGAACACAGGGCTCTAGATGGCACCAACTATTGCAACATATAGTGGGACTATTACTTTTTCTCTTTCTTGCACTTTATTAAATTTCAAGTTTTACATAGTTTTATATGCATACGGGTGTGCGGGTACGCATACACACACACAATTTTATAAATGGACTGTTACTTTCGTAACTTGGAAACTATGGTTCTATTAATGCAGGCTAAAATGTTAGTTGATTTTGTTGCAGCATCACAGTGCTGGCTCAGTTTTGAGTACCCTGCTCAAAACCTCAAAACCGTAGGCAGTCAACCCCAAAATAAAGGCAGTTTGATATGAGACTGTGTGTTAATGCAGTCAGAGGGCTTGGAGACTTAATTCTTACAGTTGCCAGAGAATCAATAGAAGTGTATTTGGGCTGTATTATTTTACATATCTACAATTTAAATTACATTTAAATTATGTCAGCTCTTTCCATGCAAGTCTACCCAGGCAGCGGCTTGACAGTCTCATTGACTATGTGTAAAAACTGGACCTTCGCAGTCAATAGTTGATGCTTTGATCAAGATACCCACCTTCAAATAACAACATAGGGCCTTTGCAGACTGCCAGAAATAGTGCAAATTGAGTCCACTTTAAGGGTTAGGATTAGTGCTAGGGAATCATGGGAATTGTTTTTTGTTTTTTTTCTGAGACATTGAGCCTTCTCTGTCAGAGAGCTCTGGTGCCACAATAAAATACAGTTCCCATTATTCCCTAACCCTAACCCTTAAAGTGGACTCAATTTGCACTATTTCTGGCAGTCTGCAAATGCCCATAGTGTGCATACTTTGTTGTTGTTTGTAGACAGGTATCTTGAACCCAGACTGTCTTTTTCTGTTCCTCTCCTTTTACTCCTCAGAGTAGAACAAGGGGCGGGGGACCCAGGATGGGACACATAGAAGCAGGAGCAAAATGTCGACCAGTGCTATTAGTTTCTGTCTCTACAAAGAGCAGATCTTTTGTAAACCTAATGGATTTTAGTTACTCATTTAATAAGTCGTCCCCCCACCCCCATGCAAATTGTTCTTGTATGCCTTCAAGTCGTTTCCAATTAATGATGAGCCTAAAATCACTCTATCAAAAGGTTTTCTGTGCAAGGTTTGTTCAGAGGAGGTTTCCCATTGCCGTCCTCTGATTTGTGTGATTTGTTAATAAGTCAGTAGTCACCCTGTGATTTGTTCATGATCACCCAGTGAGTTTCCTTTGCCAAGTGGGAATTTGAACCCTGGTCTCCCAGAGTCCTAGTCCAGTATTCAAGGCTCTACACAACATTGTCTCTCAATTGCCTACTAAGATGAACAATTTGTAGAAGCTAAGCAGTGTTCTACAAACCAGCTCCCATTGGCTTCTTGCTTTTTAAATTGCATATTTATGGGGTAATTCTTGGGCAAGCGCTAGATTCAGAGTTTAACACACATGAACATTGTCTATGTGGAATGTAAATTCCATTTTTAACTTTTTTAAAAAAAAAATTATGGTCATAGGTTTCCTCTTGGGAAAAAGGATGTGCTAAAAAAGTGGGTTTGGAACATCCGACGCAAGAACTTCACTCCGACGCGACACCACGTGATCTGCTCTGAACATTTCCGTGAGACGGATTACCTCGAAAACGTGGCTTCTGGCAGGCGATACTTGAAGCCTGAAGCAATTCCCACAGTGTTTAATATACCTGAGAGGCTGAAAAAGGTAACTCTTGCCATCACCAGTCCTTTCTGTCAAGGGATCTTGTAGCAGCTTTGAGACTAGGGCCTTTGCAGACTGCCAGATATAATGCAGATTGAGGTTACTTTAACTGTCCTGGCTCAGTGCTAAGGAATCATGGGAATTGTAGTTTATTGTGGCACCAGAGGTCTCTGACAGAAGGCTCAATGTCCCAGAAAAAAAATACAGTTCCCATGATTCTCTAGCATTGAGCCAGGACAGTTAAAGTGGTCTCAAGATGGATTATTTCTGGCAGTCTGTTCTGGCCCCAAATGAGAATAATCCCTTCACTGGGGAGAATAATGGTGGAGAGCTGGGCTTGGAAATTGTTTACATACAGCAAAGGGAGCTCTTTTTTCTGAGCACATTCACACCGATTCTCTGGTGGTTATTGCCTATCTCATTCCATTCATCACCCCTGAGAAAGTATTTTCACTCTTGGAAAAGCCATTTTACTCCTGAAGCACTGCCCCCGAGACCCATTGCTTGCTATAAATACATGAACAATAGCAATTGAGTCCAGTTTGCAATCAGACAGAAACTCTGTCAGATTCAGACTTGGTCCCTCAGTACTGCCACTTTGCTCACTGGGTTGGGGCCACAGAAACTGCGTGTTATGCCTTTTCCTGGTGGTTTGAGTGTTGGACTACCACTCTGGAGACCTGAGTTTGATTCTCCACTCTGCCATGAAATCCACTGGATGAACTAAGACAAGTCACACACTCTCAGCCTCAGGGGAAGGCAATGGCAAACCTTCTCTGAACCAGTCTTGCCAAGAAATCCCCAGGATAGGGGTTCACCTCTTATCCACTGCTGCTTCCTCCTCCCGCCTCACGCCACACCACGCCATCCCTTCCTCCCCCCTCCTCTGACCTGGACTTCCTCTCTTCCTCCTCCCCCTGCCTCACACTGCGCCACACCTTCTGCCTCCTCTGCCACCCAGCATATAAGATGACCCCCGACTTTGGAGAAGATTTTCCTGGGTTAAAAAGTAGTCTTATACGCCAGAAAATACAGTAATTGTTCATCCAGTTATATTTATACTATCAGTTTTGATTCCACATACTTCCTTAACAAAAACATTTTGTTTTAAAAATGCAATGTTTTATTTGTGGCTCACTGTGTCATAATGTAATTTAGGGGGGAAACAGACGAGTGCTTCCAGGACGCCGCGGGACGGTGCGCTGCGGGATGCGGCATCCGCACCGCGGCGCACCGTCGACGCCTCTGAAAGGAGCGCAAAATCAGCGCTCTTTTCAGAAGTCAGTGAAAGTGCGCCCTAAAAGCGTAGGGTGCACTTTCACTGAGTTTTCCGCCGCAGCATGTGCGGACGCTGCGGCGGGAAGTAGCCCTCGGAGCGCCGGCCGTGCGGAGGGCCGGCAGCTCTGAGGGCAACCTCGGGAGGAGGAAGGGGCGCCGATCGTGCGGCTGCCCCTCCTCTTCCTTGCCTCAAGGACGGCCCAATTAGCTGTCTGCCGAGGCCTCCAGTTACACCTTTCTTATTAAGTGAACAAACTAATTGTTTGGTCACCATGCATATATTGTGTTTAATTTCTTATTAAGGGAACAAACCAAATGTTTGGTCACCATGCATATATTGTGTTTAATTTCTGTTGCAGGGTGGGAGAAAGAGGCGCTCCTCTGTTCTCCGTCATAAGCCACCTGAGCCACCTCCAAGCCACCCACTGAAAACCAAAGACAGTGACACAGAAGAGCCCTCTCTTGGAAGTGATGTTGTTGGTCTAGAACATTCCTACTCTCTCCCAACAAGTCCAGGTAACCTAAGCAAATTAACTTCACGTGGTCACAGATGTCTGGTAAGAAAATGAATTTGGTTTATTATTTAACCAGAAGGCCAGGACATTTGACAGCTGAATACACTCCCCGAATTTAAAATAGCATTAAAGACCATCTCTTTTAATGTGGTTTTATTTGTTCTTTTAAATAAATGTGTGCTTTTAACTGATGTGTATTTTTAACCGATGTTGTGTTTTGTATGTTGTATGTTAATCTGTTGTTGTTTCTTGGCTTAGTCCTTGGGGAGAGGTGGGTAAGAAATACAAATTGTTGCTGTTGTTGTTATGGAGGGAACCCAAAATGAAGATTTTGGTTATTATGGGGAAACAGTGCTTCTCACTCCTCAAGTTCTCTGTATCTTCTTTGAATTTTTCTCCTTAACTTTTAAAATAATTTAGGTCCAGATCTCCCTGTTGCGCATGACCAGGACCTGAGTACAGGAAGCAAAGGCCCTGCTCTTCTCCAGAGTAGGCCCTGGAGAGAATGCAGGGAAAGGACGAGGCAGTATGCCCCAGAGGAACCCATGCTCAACTCAGATGCCGAGCGCCAGCATTTTCGGGATTTCTGCTACCAAGAGGGTGAGGCTCCCCGCACTGTTTGCAGTCATCTCAGAGACCTTTGCCGTCGGTGGCTGAAGCCAGGAAGGCACACTAAGTTGCAAATGCTGGAGCTGGTGATCTTGGAACAATTCCTGGCCATCCTGCCCCAGGAGATGCAAGAATACGTCAAGGAAGAGGGGCCAACAAATTGTGACCAGGCTGTAGCCCTGGCAGAGGATTTTCTGAAGAATCAGCAAGGGCATAAGGTGAGAGTATTTCTTCTTGGTTTTTTCAGGCTGCTGAAGCTGAGTGAATGAATGGCCCAAGAACATCCAGGACTTAAGAATGTCATCTGTCAGTGAATACTGAAGGGTGAGAGGACAAGCTATCCAGAGAAGAGAGACCAAGATGATAAAATGTCTGGAAACAAAGTCCAAGGAGGAATGGTTGAGAGAGGAGAAGGCTGAGAACTGCTATGACAGCCATCATAAAATATTTGAAGGACTGTCATGTACATGGTAGAATTATATTTTATTATTTTATTTATTTATATCCAGCCTTTCTCTTGATATCGGTCTTAAGGTGATGAAAACAAATTTAAAACAGTACAAGTTAAAAATCAATACAAAAGCATTAACATGTAGATATATTAAACAACAGTTAAACAGTTTTTTTAAGTTAAAAACATTGGACATTTAAAATATTTAAATGTATTAAAATATATACAGATCATGATGTCTGAATTGCACAGCATTTAGTAAACCTTTTGTACCATCTTCCTTGTCCCTTTGCCTTCTTTTCCTTTCCTTTTTTTAGATGCAGCAGCCCTTGACAGAGATGGTGCCCAACTTCTCCAGGTCCAAGGAGATGTCCTCAAACATTCGGCATTCCCCACGGGTTAGGGAAGTCATCAAAACCGGGGACAGAATGACCAATCCAATGGGTGAGTCTTTTTTGTGCCTCAGTTGCAGGATAGTATTCTTAGGACAGATTTCTTGTCTGCTTTCTCACTTCTCCTGCGTGAGTTTGAGATTCTCAGTGGAGGGCTTTCTCTCTGGACTAGTCTACACACAAGTATACTATGTGATTTGATGCACATTTTCATATATTTGCAATGACAGTTTACTGCCTTCACTTTCCTGTTTGCATCTATTTACCCTCCCTCTGTTGAAAATGCACATCCTCATGCAAAGTGGACAGATGGCCACAGTGCAATAATGCACATTTTAGCAGATATTCTGGTGAAAAACCTGAAAGCCTTTTTCCACAGAGATTAAGGAGTTCTTTGGGAGCCCTCCATAAAAAATTCAAACTCCTGCAAACTGTCATGGGCACATTTGGTGGGGACATTATTTGTTTGTTTGTTTGTTTGTTTGTTTGTTTGTTTATATCCCACCTTCCTAGCATAGTGGGAAAAGACCTTCTTGGTGGCTGCTCCTAGATGACAGAATCCTCTCTTTTTACCACCAGGCAAAGGCTTTTTTGTTCAGAAGTTAACTGACCCTTGCAGAGAAGTCTTTTAAGGGGGTGTTCTGTATTTTTATCTCCATTGTTACATTTTAAACATTTTTTTAAATTGTTCAAAATTTGTATTTCTAATTTGATTGTTTGTTTGATATTTTTTTAAGGTTTTGTAATTTACATTATTTTACCTGCCTTTTCTTTTGAGCCATACTACAAGGCTCGTGGGTCCCATACAGGGAGAGATACAGAGTATAAATAAATAAATTTTGACATTTGGAGAGTTGCTTTTATAATCCCCTAGTATACTGTGTGAGGAAAAACTTAGAAGAGCAGTCCTAGTTGGTATCACTTTCTTAAAAATAAGTCTCTTCCTTCCTTCCTTCCTTTCCTTGGTCAGTTCACATATTGCTAGGCATCAAATAGAAAACTGAATATACTTTCTAGATCTATGCTTGCACCTTGATTTGGGGTCACAGTCTAATAAGAAAACTCTTTGAGTTTGGAAATCCTTGAACACAAATAAATAATGACAGCCTTTGTCCCATAGCCACTTAGGTAGTTTCCTACTTTCTGGATGTGAGATGGCTTTCCCCTTTCATAATTCTTTTTTTTTTTTTAATCTTCTGTTCTTTGCAGCAGAAGATGACACTGTTATAGAGAATCAGACAGAGAACATTCAGACAGAAGGCGCTGTGTCAGAAGAAGGCATATCCCCAGAAGACATTTCTTCTGTGATTGAGGTCGTTGAAAGTGAGTATCTGTTTTTGGATATAGGATTTGATGTTGGGGCATCCAGAAAGAAGGAGCATTAAGAGAACTAGTATATAGTGTGGCATAAGGGTGGAGGCAAAATACAGACTACACAGGGCCATTTTTGGCATGCCCAGCCCATTTATTTATTTCTATATACACTATGACCTCTGTATCTGGATTCTTTATCCCTGGATTCAAGCATCCACAGCTTGAAATATATTTTTTAAAAAACTATATTCCAAAAAGTAAAGCTTGATTTTGCCATTTTATATAAGAGACACCATTTTACTATCCCATTGTATTGAATGGGGCTTGAGCATCCATGGATTTTGGTCCTGGAAACAAACCCCAGCAGGTAACAAGGGCCCACTGTACAGTCATCCCTCCTGATTTGCGGGGATCTGTTCTGGACACACACACCCTGCGAATCGGAAAAACCACCAATATTCAAAGCTCGTTGGTTAAAATGGGTGTGTGCTCCTGTGCATGTTGTTGTGCATGCACCATTTTATCCCTCCCCACTTGCTGTCCATGAATTAGGAAGACCACGGATTCCAAGTCCAGGAATGGGGAGCGACAAGCCACAAAGGCCCTCAGAGAGGCTTACAGTTTGTTAATTTGACAGTTTCCTGCCTTCAGGCTTACAACTGAAAAACATATGACACAAAAGAAGAAGGGAATGGCAGTGGAGAAGGGGATCACAACCAGCAGATACTGCCAAGCAGGGATTTGAACTCTGGTCTCCTTCCAAGACCAGAATTGTGGCAATTGGAATGGAGAGAGGGTCCTCCATCTGCTTCTGGGTCTAGGCATGGTTGATCTAGGCATGTTTTTTGTTTTATTTATTTTTTAGAAAAAACCTCCCCAGAATTTGTTTGCCCCAAACACCCTCTAGGCTTCACGAGGAACAATTTCACCACATGTGGTGTGGGTTATGATGAGCCTGTGAGAGTTAATGTGGTGCTGTGATTTGAGTGTCGGATTAGAAGTTTGGGAGACCAGAGTTCAAATCCCTACCCAGCCATAGTAACCGGGAAAAACTTCAAGGCATGCACATTTTTTTCTTAGGCTACTTCCACACTGTAGAATTAATGCAATTTGAAACCACTTTAAGTGTCATGGCTCCATTCTGAAGAATCCTGGGATTTGTAGTTTGTGGTGCCAGAGCTCTCCCTGACAGAGAACACTAAATATCTCACCAAACTACAAATCCCAGGATTCCAAAGCAACTGCCATGGCTCGAAGCTATGGAATTCTGTGACTTGTAGTTTTGTGAAATATTTAGCTTTCTCTTTCAGGGAGCTTTAGTGAAGGAACAAACTAATAATAATAATAAAAATAATTTATTTATACCCCGCCCCTCTGCATTGCAATCAGGGTGGCTTCCAACATAAAAATATGATACAATAAGATCAACCCAACCCCAACCCTCCCGACCCTTAAAAAATTATTAAACAACATTAATTAACAGTATTAAAATAAGCAAATGCTCAAATTACAGATTAAAATTTTAATAATACAATAATTACGATAATTACAATAATTAAAGCAGCAATGAATAGATCGCTGAGAATGGAGAAAGAAACATAAAAGCCAATTCCGTGACTGGGGAGACTAGTCGGGAAAGGCCTGCTGGAAGAGATCCGTCTTGACAGCTCTTTTAAAGCGTCTAGAGTTGACAAATGATGGATCTCACCCAGCAGGCCATTCCATAGTCTAGGAGCGGTCATCGAGAAGACCCTCTGGGAAGTAGTCAATAATCTAGATTTTTCCACTTGTAGTAGATTCTTCCCAGAAGACCGAAGGCGCAGGGTGGATTGTACGGGAGGAGGAGGTCTCGAAAATAGGTTGGGCCCAAGCCATGTAGGACTTTAAAGGTAATAACTAACACCTTGTACTGGGCCTGGAAATTAATTGGCAGCCAGTGAAGTCTTTTTAAAACCGGTGTAATGTGGTCTCTTCTAGATGTGCCAGAGACCAACCTGGCTGCCATATTCTGAACCAGGGGTAGCAACCTTTCCCCTTTAAGGGCCGAGGGACTTCAGCTCCCAGAAGCTTCAGCCATGTTGGCCAATAGTCCCATGTTGGCCAATAGCTCCTGGGATTCTGGGAGCTGAAGTCCCTCGGCCCTTAAAGGGGAAAGGTTGCCTACCCCTGTTCTGAACTAATTGAAGCAGAGGCTGGATGGCCATCTGTCAGGGATGCTTTGATTGGGA
>CM034703.1:326212953-326243244 GCA_020142125.1 Phrynosoma platyrhinos
TTTCACTGGGTTTTCTTGGCAAGATTTGTTCAGAGGTTTGCCATTGCATTCCTTTGGGTTTCCAGGGCTGAGCAGTTAAAGCAGTGTCAAACTGCATTAATTGTGCAGTGTGGCACAAGGAAGTCCCATCACTGAGTTTGCAAGACCTGAGCAGGGTGGTTGATGTCAGGGTGATTTGGAGGTTTCTCATTTATAGGGTCTCCATAAGTCAAAGTCAACTTGAGGGCAGTTAGCAAGAATAATCCTAGCCTATTTATATGTGTCCAGGCTGAATACACTACGCAAATTTGTTGTTGTTGTTGTTGTTGTTGTTGTTGTATGCCGTCCAGTCATTTCTGACATGGGCAAGTTGTGTGACCCTGGGACACAACTTTCTGAACAAATCTTGCCCCCCAATAAAACCATTATAGGTTTGCCTTAGACGAAGGGGAACCTATCATGGGGTTTTCTTGGCAAGTTTCTTCAGAGGGGGGTTGCCATTGCCATCCCCTGAAGCTGAGGGAGTGTGACTTGCCCAAGGTCTCATAGTGGGCTTCATGACCAAGCCAGAATTCGAACTCTGGTCTTCAGAGTCATAGTCCAGCACTCAAACCAGTATGCCATCCTGGCTCACCCATTTATCTATACAGCAAGACATTTTCATTGTTCTGGAGTTTTCTTCCCCCCCGTTCTTGAAGAATGAGCATGTTGATTTTCTTTCTGAAAAGACAATAAGGCATTGGATTTGGAACTGACATTCATAAACTGACTTGGTGATTGATAAAAATAAATTTTATATTAACACTGTGGTAGCCTTTCCTGCTAGGCCGAAGCCTGTCAACTCAAATTTTACCTCATGGGCAGAAAGAGTGGAAAACATCCGTATAAGAAAAGGCCTCAGAAGAGCAAATCATATGATTTATTTGATATTGACCACAAAAGTTAGTGAGAGATAAGCAGTCTTGTGCATTGTCTTTTAAAAGGATGAAATGAATACTCCCTGAAATACTGGGTGTATCTACACTGCAGAATTAAAGCAGTTTGACATGGCAGTTTAACTGTCATGACTCTATCTTACAGAATCCTGGGATTTGTACTTTGGTGAGGCACCAGAGCTCTCTCATAGGCCAGGCTGAGCACCTCTGCAAACTACAAATCGCAAGAAATTGCTGAAATTCCTTTCTCCACACAACCATTAAAGCTGTAGGTGCCCTCACCAGTTTTCACTCTGGCAAACCTAGGTTTAATGAGGGAAAAGTTGTTAGTAGTAGTACTGTTGACTCTCCATATTCAACCATCCATGCCTTAAAAATATTAATTTTAAAAAAATATGTAATTTTTTGATTTTGCCATTTTATATAAGGGACATCATTTTACTAGGCCAGGGGTAGGCAACCTTTCCCCTTTAAGGGCCGAGGGACTTCAGCTCCCAGAAGCCTCAGCCATGTTGGCCAATAGTCCCATGTTGGCCAATAGCTCCTGGGATTCTGGGAGCTGAAGTCCCTCGGCCCTTAAAGGGGAAAGGTTGCCTATCTCTGTACTAGGTCATTGTATATAATCGTACTTGAACATCCACGGATTTTGGTATCCATGGGGGGGTCCTGGAACCAAATCCCAGTGGATACCAAAATCCCACTATAGTAGTAGTAGTATCTCGCTTTTCTCCCAAAATTGGGACTCAAGAGTGGTTCATGGGGACTAAAAATGGCACATGTGTAAGGACATTTGTGCACACACACACACACACACACACACACACACACACACTTATTTTTAAAAGACAGTGATCAGCTGCAGGCTACTGCATAGTGTGTAGAAATGGTGTGTGTGTGAGAGCATCTACACTACAGACATAATGCAGTTTAACCGCTGCGGCTCCATCCTACAGAGTCTTGGGATTAGTAGTTTTGTGAGGCACCAGCATTCTTTGGCAGAGAAAGTAAATGATCTTGTAAAACTACAAATGCTTGGATTTCATAGGATGAGGCTACCGCTCTTAAAGTGGTGTCGAACCGGATTATTTCTGCTGTGTAGATGCACCCAGAGAGAATGTGACAAAAGAAGTGTGTGCTGCACTTAATTTCTGAAAATTAGAGGTATGACGGTCAGATTTCTGCCTTCTGCTTTGTTATTATCTTCTGACAGTTCAGGGAGAGGTTGCCGTTGCTTACTGGTGAAGGGATGATGCTTTCTTTGTACATGCTCAGGAGCATTTATATGTATTTAGAGTTCATTGTTATCTCTCTCAAAAAAGGAGTGTGGTTAAGGAGGAGCAAGGTTGGTAGTAGTAAATGGCTTGTGACTAAAGTTTGAGAGGTGGGGACAGTATGACCCACAAGAGATACACTGCACCCCAGTGTCCTCCCCACAGATTGTTCACATGGTAAATATGATATGAAGATTCCACATGTTTGCTGGCAACTCCCATCATCCACCACCGTTGGCTAGTGCTGATGGGAGTTGCGGTACAGTATCTGGAGAGCCACCTCTATGAAAGCGTACAATGTATAAGTAATACTGATTCTCTCTTAATAATGAGTAGGTAGAATATCTTTCTTGTTTTGACATTCTCCACTGTGGCTGCATTCGTACTGTAGAAATAATCCAGGTTGATACTATTTTAACTGCCATGGCTCAGTGCTATGGAATTCTGGAAGTTGTAGTTTGTCATGGCACAAGAGCTCTCTGACAGAGGAGGCTAAGTGTCTCACAAAACTACACTTCCCAGAATTCCATAGCATTGAGCCATGACACTTAAAGTGGGCTCAAACTGGATTATTTCTGCAGTGCAGATGGCGCCTACAAGGAGAATTGGTCTGAGGCTCTTTCTCTTATTCCCATAAACACACATACACTTTTTTGGTTGTTTTCAGCAGCTGATATGTGGCAGAGTGACGATGATGAGGAGCCAGGTGAGGCCTCATGGGAAGGAAGGAAGAGCGTGGAAGCTGAAGAAGATTCTGGGGATCTGGCTGGAACAGAGATGCAAGAGGGAATCAAAGCAACTGAAAAGAAGAGGGAGAAACTAGCAGGTAATGGCTGAAACACTTGAATGCAGGCCATTTATTGTCTTGGAATTACAATAACCCCTTGGAGGCTAGTGGCTTTATCCAGCTCTAGGTCTAGATTTGTTTCTCGCTGATCCAGAACACACTGCAGAAATAATCCCATTTGAGACCACTTTAACTGCCCTGGTTGAGTGCTAGGGAATCCTGGCAATTGTAGTTTATCGTGGCACCAGAGCTCTCTGATGGAGGGGGGGGGAAATGTCTCACAAAACTACAGTTCCCAGAATTCCCTAGCATTGAGCCAGGGCAGTTAAAGCAGTCTCAAACTGGATTACTTCTGCAGTGTGTTTTTGACTTCTGTTATTTTTGTTTTTTCTCTCTTGGTATGTTTAGCCTGGAGAAGAGAAGGTTAAGAGGTGACATGATAGCCCTCTTTAAATATTTGATGGGATGTTATATTTGATGGGTATTTAAAGATACAGCCAGTGTGGTGTAGTGGTTCGAGCGTTGGACTAGGACTCTGGGGACCAGGGTTCAAATCTCAACTCGGCCATGTAAACCCACTCGGTGACCGTGGGCAAGTCACACTCTCTCAGCCTCAGAGGATGGCAATGGCAAATGCCTTCTGAAGAAACTTGCCAAGAAAACCCCATGATAGGTCCTCTTTAGTGTCGCCGTAAGTAGAAAACGACTTGAAGGCACACAACAAAAAATCCCTTCCTTAATATGGAGTGGGAGCTAATCTGTGCCATTTCATATGTAGGGTTTTGTTTCCAAATGGAAAGAGTTCCCGTTTCTGCTTACTAGATAGTATGCTGCAATGGTTGGGTTGCTGTGGTGCCACAGAGGCCCAGATATTAAGGCAGGGGTAGACAACCTTTCCCCTTTAAGGGCCGAGGGACTTCAGCTCCCAGAATCCCAGGAGCTATTGGCCAACATGGGACTATTGGCCAACATGGCTGAGGCTTCTGGGAGCTGAAGTCCTTCGGCCCTTAAAGGGGAAAGGTTGCCTACCCCTGTATTAAGGAATGTGAGGAAGACAGGTCCACATTTGGGGCAAAAGGCTCAATAAACTGGAAGAAACAAGACTTGTCTTGTCTTAGAGCTTGTGTAGAACGTCTCCTTTCATTGTTGATTTGGATAGGAGGAAAGCATCCTTGTTGGTCCTCCTGGATTTTTCAGCCCCATTTGAACAACATGGTATCCTTCTGGGCTGTCTGGCTGATATGGGAGTTGGGGACATTGCTTTACAGTGGTTCTGGTCTTTCTTAACTGAATGTTTCCAGAGAGTGGTGCTTGGGGGAGTGTTGTTCAGCCTTTTGGCCATTAGCCTATGTGTTCCCTATCCTTTACAACATCTATATGAAGCTGCTGGCAGAGGTCATCTGGAGCTTTGGGGTTGGGTGTTATCAGTATGCTGGTGATCTCCAGCTTTATCTCTTTTTTACACCTGATGCCAAGGAGGCTGTGGTAGTACTGAATTCTTGTCTGGATGCATAAAGGACTGGATGTGGGTGAACAGAGTGATGCTTAATCCAGACACAATGGAAGTGCTGCTGGTCAGTAGAAAACCAACCTGGGATTGGGATTACAGCCTGTTCTAGATGGGGTTATTCTCACTCTGAAAAATCAGATTCGTAGCATGCGGGATGCTCTTGGACCTAGCGCTGCTCCTGGAAAGCCAGGTTACTGTGGTGGTCAGGAGTGCCTTTGCATTGCTTCAGATGGTGTCAGCTACACCTTGTCTTGGCCACAGTGGTTCATGCCTTACTTACTTTTCAATTAGACTACTGTAATGGCCTCTACATTGGGGCTGCCCTTGACAGTTGTTCAAAACCTGCAACTAGTGCAAAATAAAGCAGCAGACTAGTGTCAGGTTTACACTGTAGAGACCATATAATACCAGTCTTGCAAGAACTGCACTGGCTTCCAGTTTGCTTCCGAGCTCAATTCAAGGTGCTGGTGTTCATATACAAAGCCATAAGCAAGTTGGAGGCAAAATATCTGAAAGACTGCCAGATTTCAGATATTCAGAAGAGGCCCTGTGGAGTGTCCCAATACCCTGTGAAGTTAGGTTGGTGTGTACTTATAACAAGGCTTTCTCTGTGACAGTGCCTTTACTGTGGAACTCCCTACCTAAGGAAGTTAAGCTGGACCCATTGCTTTAAAGCTTCTGGCAGATAGCCAAAGCAGTGCTGTTCTGCTTGGCATTCAGCATTTCAAATGTTTCAAAACCAGATTCTAGAATTGTTTTTAGACTCTTTTTAGGAGTCTTTAAAGAGTATTTAAATGTATTTTAAAAATGTTTTTATCTATGTATTGTTTTAATTGGTTTTTATTTGTTCATCACCTTGGAAGCTCTCGTAGACCTGGAGGCAATACAGAAATACTTGAATAAATAAATAGACCTTGTAAGTGGTATGTGGTTTGAGAGCAGGTCTCATGCCAGACTGCAGTGAACCTAGAGAATGGCATCTCTGAAGGAAAGCTCTAAAATCCATGCCCTATGAGGAGTGGTTTGGGGACCTGGATATGTTTATCCTGGAGAAGAGAAGGTTAAGAGGTGACATGATAGCCCTGTTTAAATATTTAATGGGATGTTATATTGAGAATAGAGCAAGCTTGTTTTCTGCTGCTCCAATGAACATGGAACAATGGATTCAAACTACAGGAAGAGATTCTAACTCAACATTAGGAAGAACTTCCTGATAGTAAACTAGGACATAGAACAATGGATGCAAACTACATGAAAAGAGATTCCCCCTAAACATTTAGAAGAACTTCCTGACAGTAAGAGCTGTTCAACAGTGGAATATGCTCCCCTGGAAGGTGGTGGCATCTCCTCCTTTGGAGGTTTTTGGTCATCTGTTGGGGATGTTTGTGTGTTCCTGCATGGTAGAATAGGGTTGGATTGGATGGTCCTTGGGGTCTCTTCCAACTCTGTGATTCTATGGCGTACTCCTGGCCTGCACCATGTCTCCCTTTTGGGTGCCCAGCTTTGTGCTACTGCTGCTAAATACTGCCATTAGTTAGTTACTCTCTTTATTCAGCCACTCACTGAGTAGGTTTCTCCTGTGAAAAGCAGCAGTGCACTAAATGAGAGTTCACCATTCATCTGTGGCAGCGGACAGTGGTTTACATAGCCAATGGTACCGTATTTTGGAAAGTAATAAAAGAGGACACATTTACTGACTACTTCAAATTGTTGATCGCTATAACAACTACTTGTTAAATTTGTACACAGAAAACATTGTACAAAGAGCAGGTTTAGACTTAGAAAAAGGAGGAGTGACAATAGGAAGAAGGAACATCAATAATCTATGATATGTGGATGATATAATATTACAAGCAAAGGTTAAGGAAGAAAGTACAAAAGCAGGCTTGTTGCTGAACATAAGAAAAACAAAGTAATGACCTGGAGGACCTGCATAAATTCAGCCTAGACAATGCAAAAATCAAAATTGTTAAAGATTTCCCATACCTTGGATCAAACATTGAACAGAATGGAAGCTGTAATCAAGAGATAAGGAGAAGACTAGGAATGGGAAGGGTAGCCATGAGAGAGCTAGAAAAGATCCTAAAGAACTGAGCACTTAGAATCGTCCAAGCCATTGTATTCCCCATCATCATGTATGGATGTGAGAGCTAGATAGTGAGGAAAGCCAGTACAATCAATTTATTTGAGATGTGGTGCTGGAGAGGCATGCTGAAGATACCATGGACAGCCAAAAAGACAAAAATGGGTCCTGGAACAAATCAAGCCTGAAATACCCCTAGAAGCCAAGATGATCAAATTGAAACATTTCATATTATAAGGAGGCACAACTCACTAGAAAAGACAATAATGGTGGGAGAGGTTGCAGGTAGAAGAAAGAGAGAAAGACCACATGTCCAGGAAATTTGAGGATAGGAATGTTAGCTCTGAAAAAGAGGCAATGTTCTGGAAAATAGAAGACATATGGTAACCCTATACATAGCTGGTTGTCACATGCCACCTTTCCAAGCCACCAATCACCAAGGAAATGAATACAGGATTGGAGTGACCAACAGCATTATCCTGGTCCTCTCTTGTAAAAACTGACAATCAAATGTCTTATTCCCACTAGCCTGTACAGATTCACTGCTGCTATATATCACATTCTCTGTTAAGAGACATTCAATTGATTTTCCCAAGCTCTTCCCCACATACAAAGTTATCCAAAAGGAGCAACTGGTTAAATCAGAAAATTAAATCGGGGCCTGTCCTCGGTGGTTACCAAAGATGGAGTAAGTGAAATGAAGTCTTTCTTTTCCTTTTTAAAAAAAGGATAGAAACATAGTAAGATAGATAATAATAGATTTGAGAGAAAGTTTAGTAAAGCTGAGAAATTAGCCATTTTACAGTCTGAAGCAAAGCTGCAACTGACCACACAAACATATGAAATCAAGATGCATAGTACCCAAAGTCAGCCAAGTTAGGGCCTTTGCAGACTGCTAGAAATAGTGCAAATTGAGTCCACTTTAACTGCCCTGACTCAGTGCTAGGGAATCATGGGAATTGTATTTTTTTTCTGAGACATTGAGCCTTCTCTGTCAGAGAGCTCTGGTGCCACAATAAACTACAGTTCCCATGATTCCCTAGCACTAAGTCAGGGCAGTTAAAGTGAACTCAATTTGCACTATTTCTGGCAGTCTGCAAAGGCCCTAAGTCTGGCTCCTGAGGCAGAAAAGTCCCACAACATGTGTGAGGAGCCCATGGCCTACCAGATTATGTTAGATTCCTCATCATTTTTTACCATTGGCTGTGGTGGCTGGGGCTAGTGGGAGTTGAAGTTGAATCACATTCAGTTCCCTGTCCCACAAACATTTGAGTAACAATTGCAGATGATAACCAAGGAATTGCTGCCTTTCTGCACCACCCCAAATCTGCTTCTTAAGGCAGATTTGCCTCACTTTGTCTAATGGTGAAGTCAGGCCATGAAATAAAGAAAGACAGAGGCCTGTCAGATGAATTAGAAAAAGGGTGCTCTTTTCTTTGCCATGTATGCTTAAAAATAGAGAGTGTTTGGTGATCAAAACCCTCACGATTCTGCCAGATAAAAGAGAATACAAGGTTTATTGTGTGCACAGACCAATGATAGTAGAGAACCAGAGTATTCCCAGTCTTGTCGCAGAAGGTCCAAAGTGGATCAAAATATGGAAGAGACTATCTAAAACAGTCCCAGTGACGAAGGCAAAGGATGCCACACAAGCAGAGGAAGACTGAAGTGGATTTCTTCCTATCAAGAATTAGAAAGTGAAGGGAAGTGCCAAACCTTTGAACCTTCCAATAATGTATAGCAGCCCCATATGTGCACAGTAGTGTTGGATATGCCAGGAAAGATGGCCAGTGCTAAACACAGTTCCAAGTCCAAGGAATCAATCATACAGATTGCTCTGGAGTAGTCCTGAAACCAGACGTATCTGTGTTTTGGGAAGTATGCGTATGGGGGCGGATGCACCATCTTCACCGTCTCCACCTTTTCTTCTTGCAGATGCAAAAAGCAAGCACTAAGCCCAACATCTCTGCGACGACCAACCCTATGGAGATGCCAAGAATGATGTCAAAATTCTCCTCCATCCATTCATGGACAGCTCCCTCACATCCCTGCTGTCTGACTGGCCAGTCATTCAGCGTGACATTACCAGAAGCTATTGCCTTCTCTAAGGGACAAAAGCCCACATCCGTCAGGGTGTTGTTGTCACAGGAACAAGGGTAGAAGGTCAAGTTTCTGTCCTGAAGGACCATGTTGCCCCTCCAGTTTTCTGGTCCAGTCCAGCCACAACAAGAGAACTGGAACTGGAGATAGTCCAGTGCGTTTTCCAGGCTTTTATTCACTTTATCCGTCGGGTTGTAAGTCTGAAGGAGCTGTGTGAAGGTATCTGATACTTTGGCTCTGAGGGTTGTCTCCTGGAAGTACACAAAGAGGCCAGCGGCCATCTGGGCTGCGAGGATGAGCAACAGACAGGTGATATACAGGCCCAAAAAACAGTGGATCCCGAATAAAGTGGCTGCACAGCCCAGGAACCCCTTCAGCAATATAATACCCCCGACTCCGATAAGGACATAGATGCCCACCTTGATCAAGGGTGAGGAGGCCTGCAGGAACGAAGTGAAGGGGGCTTTGCCAACCAAGAGCCATACCCCACAGCACACAATCAGAGCTCCCAGGATAAAGAAAATGTGGTTGAAGAAGAAAAATACGTATGGTGTGATTTTCACACAGCATAAACCCATTCTTTTTTTTTTTCCACACCACCTTCCGTTTCTTTTCAGAGCTTAGAAGGGAGAAGACGTGACCGCCCACTCATCCAACGGAACATCCACTAAGTTTCTTCCATATGTTCCATACCAAGGTTGGCAAAGTGTGTCCTGGAGGCTACATACCATCTAGTCCAGGCTGTTTTGTCCCATTTGGGTAGGCCGACCATATGTACCATTTTAAATGGGACAGTACTGTTGTATGTGTGTGTGTGTGTGTTTTTCATATTTCCAAACTGTCCCATTATTTGAATATAAATGTCAGTTTTTGTCCCGTTCTCAAGAAAAATGGCCTGTTACATTACAAAAATGGTTTGAAGATCCGTGTTTGAAATCACAATTACAAGAAGTCAAGGGTCAAAGTTCCAAACATACATTAGTTTTGTTGAAAAAGATATTTCAGTTACCAAAGGTATCAACTTCACCAGTTGCAAATCTTGTAAACAATTTATAGAGTCCAGAAAAAGTGAAGCCTTTGGAACTGCTAAAATAAAATTGTGTCATGGACTGTGAAACATTTTATGATAAGATATTGAAAGACCAAATTTTGCTGCACAAAGTTACTTCATTGGAGAAATATTCATGGTATCATCGTGGTGAAATACAGTTCCCCGCTACATCTGCATAAATTTTGTGTGAGTTCTGTCACTGAAGAATAATTGATGGCTCAATATGTTCATGTAATAAAATCTTTGTTATCATCTTACTTCTTCATGAATATGGAATATTACTTCTTCTTTGTGGTCTCTGCGAATCACACAAATGGGTTATATCTGCACCTGTGCAGCTAGCTTGGAACGTTCTAGTATTACTGGGCAAATCTTTGATTGCAACTTTTTGGCGGTAGCTCTGCCCACGCCTATAAAGCCCTTGGCATTCCCGCTCTTTCCTCAGTTCCTTTTGTCTGCCGCATTAGCAGTTAGCAAGGAACTTCGCTCATTAAAGTCGCTTGTTTCACTTTTGCAAACTTTAACCTACAGCTTTTTGACTATTTTTCTGGCTTTTGACTACTCTTTTGGACTGCATATTGGTGATTGTTGGCAAATCGATCAACTCGGACTGTTTTTGACCTCGCTTTTGTCTTCAGGCTTCATTTGTCGAACAGACAAAATGGCGTTCTTTAAACGTTGCAGTCAGTGTGGCGCGAAGATTCCTACCTCCAACCGCCATGACCAGTGTGTGCTTTGCTTGGGTGAGGCACACAATCAAAAGACTTGCCCACTCTGTAAGGGCATGACCATGCAGGCTCTGAAAAATAGGAACCTGAAATTGAGCAGGCTTTGAGACCAGCCTCGGCACCCGCCCAGATTACCCCCTGGTGAAGGTCCCTCCACTTCCGGTAAGGAGAGAGAAAAAGAGAGAGGGAGGTCCAAGGAGAGGCCTAAGGAGAAGTCCTCCAAGGACAGAAAGGCCTCTAGGTTGGACAAAAACTGTGGAGATGGTGCTGGTAAAAAGACTTGAGAGAGAAAACACTTTGAGGCAGGACGTGAAAAATCGGTCTCTAAAAGGGCTCAATTGGTCTCATCAAAAAGACTTGGCTGGGAGAGGCCTCTGGAGTTAGTCCAAACAAGGCCCCTCCACTCCAATGCAGCTTTTAACACCACTGATTCATGTGGACTTGGAATCGGAGAGAGAGATTTGAGAGTCAGAACCACCATCCCTGACTCTGTACCAGGCCAAGGAAGCGGTCCCCAGCACTTCTCGGGCTTGAGAGTGCTCACTTGGTTTTGAGGCCGATCAGGCCGGTATGGAGGACAGACAGCTCCGTCAGGATCTGCTCCTCCAGCAGTATCCAGACCTGTTCTTCAACTCTCAGACAGGTCGATATTACCTGCCTGTCCAACCCGACCAACTCAGACAGGAATGGCACCAGGCCATGGCTCACCCACCTCGACAGCTTACAACACTGCCTCCTCCGGTTCCATTTCGGCATGCCTCCTTGTTTGTGCACAGGACACTCCCACAGTCACCTGTGGAGTCTCCTGCTTTGAGTTGCTCTCACATACGGTCCCAGTCTCCCATTCTGGACTCCGAAGCAGATAGATCTTCCAGCCCATTCCCATTGGTCAAACTGGCATCTTCGTCTCCCACCAATGATGTCAAGTCTTTCACGGACCAGGTGGTAAGAATGGCTAACGTGCTGGAAATTGAAGTGGCCCGTACCGACAATGAGCCCTTGGATCCAATAGAGAGGAGGGTGCACGGCAAGGTACCGACTCCACCAGCAATCGCGCACCTGCCATCCCTAGAGAAGATAGGCAAGTGGTCCTGGACAGCTCCAGCAACTGTCCCGTGCACCTCAAGGAAGACAGAGAACCTTTACCGGATTGCCCCTTCAGGACCATCTTGGTTATGCCAACATCCTCAACAGAACTCAACCATCATTGAAGGCTCCCAAACAGCCTTCACATCCAGGACCTCCTCTTCCCCCTCCAACAGGAAGAATAAGAAGTTGGACACGGTGGCTAAAAAGATTTATGCCACAGCGGTACTGTATCTTAAAGTGGCTAATTACGCAGCCTGCATGAGTGCGTACATTCAGCACCTTATGGAACGGTTAGAGCCACTTCTTCAGTTGGTGCCTGATGAGGACAAATCCATAGCAATGGCCATTCAAGGAGAGGCTCATGCCTTGGGAGGTCAACAGATCATTTCAGCACGCCAGTCCACCGACAGTGCTGACAAAATCTTGTCGGAATCTGTGGCTCTGCGCCGACACGCCTGGCTGAGGTTGTCAGACCTAACCTTTCAGGCCAAGACTGCAATTGAGGACATGCCCTTCGATGATTCCGGGCTCTTTAACAAGGAGACGGATGAAAAGTTGAACTTCAGGTACCACATGAAGGCAGCGGCCAAGAAGCATGGCATGTCCTCGTCCACCTTCCAGTCTCCAAGGCGCCGGTACAGAGGCCAACGCCTCTGGTATCAGCCCTACCAGCAACAGGCCTACCAGCAACAAGAACAACAGCCTCAGCCCCAAGGTCAGTCCCGACCACCAACCCTCTCAGTCCTCCTCCTCCTCTTCGAGACATCGTCAACACCTGCCTTGGTACTGACAGGATTTTAGGAAGAAAACCTCTGATCCTGGCAAGAGGAGGTTATGAGATGGGACAGCGCACTTGGATGACCCTCCCTTTGGGGACAGGTTAGAGGCCTATTATAACACCTGGGCCTCAATCACCCCTGACTTCTGGATCTTGGACATTGTTTGTAGGGGCTATGCCCTCGAGTTCGAGGAACTCCCGACCACCAGCTCCTCAGGCACCCTACTCAATGAAGTGCGCACCATGTTAGACAAAGGTACCATTAAGCCCGTAGATCCCTCTCGGGCCAGGCACTATTTCTTCTCCCATTATTTTACCATTCCCAAGAAGGACTCAGGCATTAGACCCATCTTGGACTTGAGGGGCCTGAACTCTTATATTTGGTACCGACGCTTTCACCTCTATTATGCCTCTATTTTGACACTCTTACAGAGAGGACACTGGTTCACGACCATCGATCTTCAGGACTTCCATATCAGCATCCACAGAGATTACAGGAGGTTCCTTGCATTTGCTGTCGGGACCGACATCTACCAGTACAAGGTCCTTCGGTTCGGCCTCTCTATGGCACCAAGAGTCCTCACCAAATGCATGGCTCCAGTGGTGGCCTACCTCCATCAGCAGGGAATCACGGTCTTCCCATACTTGGATGACTGGCTCTTCAACCAGTCAAAAACTGCAGTGGGACATCCACTTTGCCTTTTCTTTTTTGGACTCCCTCAGACTCATGGTCAACAAGGAGAAATCTCACTTGACCCCGACCAAGCGAGTCAAGTTCATCAGGGTGATTCTCGACTCCGAAGAGTCTAAGGCCTTCCTCCCTCAGGGCAGGTTTCAAGCCCTTTCTATAGCCATCAGAAATAGCCTTCTGCACAGACACATCAGAGCCCACGCTATGCAGGTAGCACTGGGACATCTAGCATCAACCACTTTTGTCACCCCATGGGTGAGACTCCGCCTAGGACCAATACAGTCCTTGTGCTTGTCTGTCTTCAATCGCGTGTGCGATCATTCCTCCAAATGGCTCACAGTACCGAGACCCGTAGCCAGATCATTGTGTTGGTGGCTCGAGCCCTGCAATGTCAGTATCAGGATGCCCTTCTTGACCCCTCAACCAGAAATCAACTTAACAATAGATGCATCCCTAGAGGGATGGAGAGCAGACACACAGGATCTAACTGTCAAGGGCCAATGGTCCTCGTTGGAGAAGGAACTCCACATCAACGTCCTCAAAATGTTAGCTGTCAAGAAGACTCTCCAGGCATTCCAGACTGTACTGTTGGGCAAGGTGGTGCTCCTCCTGACAGACAACGCCACCATCATGTTGTGCAAGGAGGCACAAGGTCCCAGATACTTCTGCAGGTCATGATCCGCATCTGGAACTGGTGCATCAACAAATAAGATACTACTGCAGTCGGTGCGCCTGCTGGGAGAGGACAACAACCTGGCAGACAGACTCAGCAAGTCCTCCAATCCCTGCCATGAGTGCAACTCCACCCAGAGACAGTCTCCAACCTCTTTCCTATTTGGGGCAGACCAGAGGTTGACCTATTCGCAACCCGGGAGAACGCACACTGTACAGAGTTCTGCTCTCGGGTTCCAGCTACAAGGTCGCGAGGAGATGCCTTTCAGTTCGAGTGGTCCAGGAGGATGTTCTACACCTTTCTCCCATTCCCACTGATCACGAAGGTTATCGCCAAAATGAGAACAGGCAGAACGGATGCCATCCTCATCACTCCGTGGTGGCAGAGACAGCCATGGTTTGCTCCTCTGCTCCATCTTGCTCGGGAGCAATATCTCCGCCTTGAGTTCTGTCCCGACCTCCTCTCGATGTACAATGGTCGGATTCGACACCCAGACATGGACTCCCTTCCTCTATTGGCATCGAGAATCCATCCATGACAACATTACCTAATTCGGTACAGAAGGTGATTCAGGCTGCACAGAAGCCTTCCACCAGAAAATCTAACGTGCTCAAATGGAACAAATTCCTGGACTTTTTGTCAGTGAGGAACCTGCCTCCATCCTGTGTCTCGGTACCGATGGTTCTGGAATTCCTGATGTCTCTGGTCGACTCAAGGTTATGCCTTAACTCTGTCAAGTGCTACTTGTCTGCCATTTGCTCACATTGTCAGCTCGAAGGCAGGCCTTCCTTCTTCGTGGATCCGTTGGTGAAGAGATTCCTCAAGGGACATAACAACCTCCATCCGCAGTACCGACCCCAGCATGGAGTCTGGACTTGGTGCTTGCTCATCTTTCCACCAAGCCTTTTGAGCCTTTGACTACCATGGATTTAAGATTGCTGACCTGGAAAACAGTTTTCTTAGTTGCCATCACCTCTGCACGCTGAGCAGGTGAACTTGGTGCTTTGCAGATGGATCAACCTTACCTTCGCTTCCATAGGGACAAGGTGGTCCTCCATTCCACCTGTGGTGTCGGCCTTCCATATCAACCAGGACATTGTGCTACTTACCCTGGCCCTGAACCCGACTACTGATACTGGTACACAAAAGGGAATTTTAGCAGGTGTTGCTTGTGACCCGGTTGTGTGACAAACAGCACCTGCTGAAATTTCCAGTTCTATACACAGCCGTTAAATGTACAGGAGCAGTCTCCAATTTTCACTTTGGCAACTCTGTTTGTAGGGATGGTGGGATTTACAGTCATCTGGACACATAAACTGACAAGCAAGAAAAGGGACAATGAATCCAGATGCTGGGAGTGTTGTTTTTCAAATGCACCATAATCAGTACAGTATCCCTTATCTTGGTAAATGTTTCTCAGCAGTGTGCCTCTGAAGAAGGGCTGCCTCTCCTCCACACCAAAAAGCATTTGGGAACTGGAATGAATTCCTTTTTAGGATTGGGAATTGTAGTCAGGAAGTCAGTGGGTTGGTAAAGTTGTTTTAAAAGCTCGGCTGGACCAATTATCTCCCAGTAGACATTTTTTAAAATCTGGAATTGTTTTGTTTTTCTGCTGCTTTTCTCCTTTTCTTGTTCCTGCCTCTTCTGTACTTTAATTTTCAGAATTCAAAGACCTAGCCATGTTAGTCTGAAAAATCTGTTTGCAAAGGGATCTTACAGCATTTCCGAATTAGTCTCAAAGTGCTTCAAAATCCCTTCATTTAATTTTTAGAGTAATGTCTCAGTATATTAAATAAACAATATAAACATAGATGTCCTAATCCATGGTGTAGTAGTTTGAGTGTTCGACTAGGACTCTGGAGACCAGGTTTCAAATCCTGGCTCAGCCATGTAAATCTACTGAGTGACCTTGAGCATGTCACACTCTCTCAGCCTCAGAGGATGGCAAAGGCAAACTCCCTCTGAAGAGGGAAAACCCCATGATATGATTTCCTAGGGTTGCCATAAGTTGGAAACAACTTAAAGGCACACAATAACAACAAATAGGCAGATGCACACTTGTATGATCATTAATTTATTCACCAATGTTTAAATTTGCATGTGAGGAAAAAATGGCTCTCAAGATGATACTGTATATGAGGGGTGGAGGTTTGGTCCCAATATGAGTTGTAGAAAATGCATCCCTTCTTTGCAGGGCAAATCAAGATATTTTGCTGCCTGAAGCAAAGCAGAAAAAATCCTGCCTCCCTATATAATTAGTTCCCAGGGAAGCACCAGCATTTTCAAGTCAGCACTTGGTATTTTGTTGCCACTAAGCTAGAGATGGGAATTGGCAGATGCTGTTGGACTGCAACTCCCGATAGTCCTAGCCAGCATGGCCGATGGTGGAGAATCTGAAAGCTGCACTTCAACGATGCCTGGAGGTGTGCATAGTTCCTATCTCTAAACAAAAGCATGTGTGGCCACAGTCATCTTTGCCTTCTTCAGAAATTAGGACTGTTGGTGTGCTAGTATAAGCTGGACAAAACACCAGAGAGGAACATCAGATGAGTCTGGTCTCAGTTCATGCATTTTGGAAATTGCTCAAACTCCTTGGCTTAATAATCCATTTTGTTCTGGAAGGCACAGTCTAGATCAGGGGTAGGCAACCTTTCCCCTTTAAGGGCTGAGGGACTTCAGCTCCCAGAAGCCTCAGCCATGTTGGCCAGTAGTCCCATGTTGGCCAATAGCTCCTGGGATAGAGAGATGCCTGCTTCAAGGCATCTCTCTATCTGTTCCAGGGGTAGGCAACCTTTCTCCTTTAAGGGCCGAGGGACTTTAGCTCCCAGAATCCCAGGAGCTATTGGCCAACATGGGACTATTGACCAACATGGCTGAGGCTTCTGGGAGCTGAAGTCCGTCGGCCCTTAAAGGGGAAAAGTTGCTTGCCCCTGGTCTATATAGCTACCAAAAACATGCTTAAGGCTTACTTACAGTGCAACTACACTCGTCCCTCCATTTTCACAGACTTTGGGTCCGAGGTTTCAGTCCTTCACAGACTACCGATCCCAGATTATGGAATGGTCTGCCGGATGAGATCTGTCATATGACCACCTTAAACAGCTTTTAAAAAGCTGTTAAGATGGATCGCTCCCAGCAGGCCTTTCCCGAGTAGCCACCAAAAAAGTTGTGCTTGTTACACGCCTCACTTCTGTTACAGCTATTTTATTTCTTACTTGCTGTTTATTTGTTATTTTAAAGTATGATTTAAACAATGATTGTTTAGTTGCATTTTAAGGCGGTTGGACTGTTGGGAGACAGATTTCATGTTTTATTGTGTAAGCCAGGGGTAGGCAACCTTTCCCCTTTAAGGGCCGAGGGACTTCACCTCCCAGAATCCCAGGATCTATTGGCCAACATGGGACTATTGGCCAACATGGCTGAGGCTTCTGGGAGCTGAAGTCCCTCAGCCCTTAAAGGGGAAAGGTTGCCTACCCCTGGTGTAAGCCACCCCGGTTGTGTTACACAGAGAGGTAGGATATTAATAATTATTATTATTATTATTATTATTATTATTATTATTATTATTGAATCACAAGGTTTGTAGAAGTACAAAAACCTAGAAGTTAGGGACAGAATCCTGAAGACAGTCCAATAAAGACTGAGCATGTTCAAGGGTTATAGAAAGATAACTTTTGGGAGAGGTGTCACAGTGGGGAGATGGGAAATTAAATGGGAAGGATAAAGGAATGTTTTGCCCTACAGCATTTTTTGCCACTTACCATTCTCTGTCATTGTTCAAAAAGGCAGTGACCCAGTGCAAGAGAGAGAAGACAATCGATTGGAAACATCTGAGCCAGAAGAGGGAGCAGCATTTAGAAAAATAGGAGGAAATTCTCTTTGTGCTGGTAAGGTGGAAGAGATGCCCAGAATTCCTCAAGGTGCAGAAGGTCCCCAGGAAGCTGTTCATGGGAAACCAGCGAAGAAGAATCCATACAAATGTGTGCACTGTGGACAAGGTTTCCATAAGAGGTCACAGTTGGTTATTCATGAAAGGAGTCACACCAGAGAGAAGCTGTATGCTTGCTCTGAGCGTGGGCAGTGTTTTTCTTCCCATCCAGATCGTCTCAGTGATGAGGCAAGCCATGAAGGTGAGAAACCGTACCAGTGCTTGGATTGTGGGAAAAGTTTTCGTGAAAAAGCATATGTTATTCACCACAAGAGAATCCACACAGGGGAGAGGCCCTACACATGTTCTGAGTGTGGGAAGAGCTTCTTTCGCAGAGGATCCCTCATTTTGCATGAGAGAATGCACACAGGAGAGAAATTGTACAGATGCCTGGACTGTGGGAAATGCTTCAACCGGAAGCCACACCTTGTTGTACATAGGAGAATTCACACAGGAGAAAAACCATATGAATGTTCGGACTGTGGGAAGAATTTCACTGTCAAATCTGCTCTTAATGTACACATGAGGACTCATTCTGAAGAGAAACCTTACCAGTGCTCAGACTGTGGGAAGAGCTTCCGTGAGAAAGGAACCCTCAATATACACAAGCAAAGCCATACATCAGAGAAACCATTCCAGTGCTCCGAGTGTGGGAAGTGTTTCCGTTACAAGGCCTCTTTTAGGAGGCACAAAAAGTCTCATGCAGTAGGACCAGTCCTGAAATCCTATGACTGTCCCGACTGTGGGAAAAGCTTTGGCCGCAAAGATTACCTTATCACACACCGGAGAATCCACACAGGGGAGAAGCCTTACATGTGCTCAGTGTGTGGGAAAAGCTTCAATCATGGTGCAACTCTTGTCACTCATAAGAGGACTCATACAGGAGAGAAACCTTATGAATGTTCTGAGTGTGAGAAAAGCTTCAAGCAGATTTCAGGCCTTATTACACATCGGAGAACTCACACAGGAGAGAAGCCATATGAGTGTCCTGACTGTGGTAAACGCTTCATCCTGAAATCATATCTTGATGTACATAAGAGAATTCATACTGGAGAGAGGCCTTATCAGTGCTCACACTGTGGGAAGGGATTCTCGTGTTCCTCTTATCTTTTGCGGCATGAGAAGACCCACACAGGGGAGCGATCACACACATGCTCTGACTGTGGGCAAAGCTTCCATTGGAAACGTTCCCTCATCATGCACATGAGAAAACATACAGGGGAGCAGGATCTCCATGAATGTGCCATCTGTGGCAAAAGCTTCAGTTGGTCATCAGCCTTGAATGTCCACATGAGGACTCACACAGGGGAGAAGCCTTACATGTGTTCTGAGTGTGGGAAAACCTTCAGCGGGAAATGGATCCTTATTCAGCACAAGAGGACCCACACGGGCGAAAAACCCTATGACTGCCCCGAGTGTGGGAAAAGCTTTCATGCAAAGTCATCCCTCTTAGCACACAAACGAACCCACACAGGAGAGAAACCTCACGAGTGCCCTGACTGTGGGAAGAGCTATAGCGTGAAAGCCAATTTTGTGGCACACATGAGGACCCACACAGGGGAGAAGCCCTATGACTGCTCTGAGTGTGGGAAAAGTTTCTATAAAAAAGACCGTCTCATGACACACAAGAGGACCCACACGGGAGAGAAACCCTATCAGTGCTCTGAGTGTGGGAAAGGGTTCAATTGGAAAGTTGGTCTGATCAACCACATGAGGATTCACACCGGGGAGAAGCCATATGCCTGTGCCGAGTGTGGGAAGTGCTTCCATAAAAAAGACCACCTAGCTCGGCATGAGATCATCCACACGGGAGAGAAGCCATACGCCTGCTTTGACTGTGGCAAGAGCTTTAATCAGAAAGTTGCCCTGATAGTGCACATGAGGACTCACACAGGAGAGAAGCCGTATAAATGTTCTGAGTGCGGGAAGAGCTTCAGTTGGAAGAAATCCCTGATCACGCACAGTGCTGCTCACACAGGGAAGAAACCCTATCAATGCTCTGAGTGTACAGAAAGCTTCAGCCGACGTTCTCAACTGACAGAACATGAAAGTACTCACACAGGTGAGTGAAGCAACATGGAAAACTTGGTTCAGAAAGGGGAAATGGGAGGACAGGTTTTTGGAGAATGGACCTAGTTCAGCAGGGAGGCACCTGCTATGCATACAGAAGGCCCAAGGTTCAGTTCCCATCATCCCCAGTTATAAAGCTCTCTGACAGCAGCAGGGTTAACACCAATTCTTTGACTTCCTTAAGTAGCTAGCAGGGCCCTAGAAGCCTGGCAGGGCCAGAGGCTGGGGATGTAACCTTTTGGGACAACAGTTCCCATGGTGGGGAGCCATGTTGACTGGGGGGTTCTGGGGAAAGAAAAAGGATTTCTGAACTCTGGGTAGGGCCCAGTGTTGGTGCTCATCTTATAATTCCTCCCAAGTCAGCCTGAGGCTTGGAGCAGCACCAAGTGGCTGGAGTCTAGCTTCCATTTTAATTATCAATTATGGATCTGATGTACTTTGACTAAGGCATTGAAATGATGCTCCTCAGTGATGCTGGTGGTGGCTGCTGTCACTAAAACAAAGAAGGGAATCCACTGTCCTGTATTTGTCCTGTAGTCAGTAGCGGGGCTTTGGAAGGACTCTAACCCTAAAACCCATATGTAGCTGTTGACCCATACTTTAAGAAAAGCTTAAGAAAAACTTAGAGCTCCAGCTGAAGCCAACTAAAGGTCAGGCTAATCCAAATTCTTTTTCCACAATGTCCAGCCAGATGCCTCCAAAAAATCAGGAGCAGAATATAGAGGCATCACCCCTTCCATTTGATCTCACCACCACAGCAGCAAGTGAGGTTGCTCTCACTTGGGCTGTACAGATTCTCCCATAGCCATTGTAACCAGGGATGCTGTAAGATTTCCAGCAATTTGGAAGTCCAGCCATACTGTCAAGGAAACATAACCCACCCATTCCTGTAATAAGATCTGAGAAAGGTCAACCAAGACCATTGTAACAATACGATTCTGTGCATAGTCTTATATAAAATTTTTCTTCTTACATAGTTTTTAGAAATTATTTTGAGTCAGGAAATAATATTTTTTTCAAATTTTCTGGAAAAATGTTTGCGGGGGAAAGAGAGCAAAAACACATGTTTCTCCACACACAAGTTGTTCTTGTTTGTTTCCAGGCTTCACATCTCTGATCATGACTAGGAGTAAGAGGTAGACCTCCTCTCCGTTGATTTGCCTTATCCCCTTATAGAACTATCTTAATTTTTGTTCACCATCACATCATCCTTTTTGCAGTAACCTCCATGCATTGACATAATGTTCTACAGAATAAACCTTTTCTGTTTGCTCCTTTGGGTCTACAGCCCACTCATTTCATTGGAAGACTACCAGGTTGTAGACTTACATGCATGGAAGAGTGACATCTCTCAACCAGTTTTTCCACACCAGTGGATGGAAATCTATTGTGTCCCCAGAAGAGTCTAGGGGTGTATCTGTGTGTGAGTGTGTTTGTTTTAGAACTAAAATTCACCCCAGGACTTTCCTATCTTTTAGGTTTTGTTGCTGTCTCTTCAGAACTCACTGTGGAAGAAATCAGCACAGCTGTGGTAAGGGAAAACTCTTGTGATTTTTTGCCTTGGCAACAGAAATGGTCTCTTAGGGGCAAAACAGACCGCCCTGAAGGAGCGGGTCTGCACCACCCCTTTGCTTTCCAGATCAGAGCTGCAGCAACCACACACTGCAGCCCCAATCCAGTAGTTTTCTGTCCCAAGAAAAAGCAGAGTTCCTATGCTTGCTTATTTATTTATTGGATTTATATCCCTCCTTTCTCCCAAAATGGGTTACAAGGCAACTCAGAAGGAAGTCCCATTGTATTTAGTGGTGCTTTCTTGTTTGGTAAATTTTGCATTTTTCTTCCCCTATTTTGGTAGTCAATCCCTCCCTGGATTCCAGGGAAGGACAGTAGTCCCAGGAACTACTAAAGTTACCCACTTGACCTAAGTCTAATCTTTTAGTCCAGGGGTAGGCAACCTAAGGCCCAGGGGCCGGATGCGGCCCCCTGAGGCCTTTGGACCGGCCACAGGCCAGTCCTGCCGCCGCCGCCGCTGCCGCCGCCCACCATGATAATATTGATTATTGTTGTTATTATTTGTTCTTGGGGTTTTGTTGGCAAAGTCTCCACCGGGGTTTTGCCATGACTTTTCTGGGGCTGAGAGATTGTGCATGGATATTTTTTTAAATGTTTTAATTTGTTTTTTAAAAAAATTATTTATTTATTTATTTATTTATTTATTTATTTATTTTTGGTGCTTCGGCCCCCCAATGGTCTGAGGGAAAGCAACCCGGCCCCCGGCTCAAAAAGGTTGCCTACCCCTGTTTTAGTCAGTATGTCAGGTCTGAATTCACAGACAGCTTGACACTTCATAAGAGGTGCTAAAGAATAACTTGAGTTTTTTTGGGGAGTGGAGTTTGACCTTCATGGATGGCCATATGACACTGGTGCTTTAACATCTGCACTCGCCTCCAGTCCTTTCCAAGTGCCGTTCACTTTTTAAAGCCTTAAACTGGCTAGTTTACCTGAAGGATTCATAAAAAGATTTTCCTGGACCGCATTCCAATGTTACCATTCTTTCCTGCTTCTAGTGTCCAGACTGACAGACAGACAAATGGTGGTGGTGCCTGTGCTTAGGGCGCATTTTGTACTTCTTGCCCTGGGTCACTAAGTTAAGTCCCGTTACTCAGTAGGTGTGTGAGTTGTTTGGCACTCAATCTTACATCCTCTTGGCATGGCGTAACTATTTCTATGCAGACCTATGCTATGTCGAGCTACTTTGCAACAGTCAGTTCTTCCTACAGAGGCTACTGAGTAATGGGATTTAACTTAGTGACTGGGAGCAGGACAGAATGGTACCACTGGATCGCAGTCCAGGGATGCCTCACTGTGTCCAGTAATAACTATACTTCCTTTTAACAGAAAAGAGAAATATGGCATTTAAAGTTTTCTCATTCTAATCCTCTTTTTATTGTTCCAGATGAGCTTGGATTGCAATGCAATCATTTTGACCACTGCTGTGTAGAGCAGAATCCCCTGCAAACTAAACTTGGGTAAGAAGAGCAAGACTTAACCATGGTGCTACAGGCAAGAGTCTTAGGCCAAGGCCCCAGGTATGAGAGGATGGAAGCAGTAAACTCCCAGCTGTTCTGAACTCCCCAGCCATTCATTTTTTGTTGTTGGAGAGAGTTGTGCATGCCACACAATGGCTACAATCCTGTTCGCACACACGTGCATAGACAGTGGTGACTGGAAAGAGAAGGCTGCAAAGGCTGTGGACATGGTGGAAGACAGATGAAGCATTAGGTATAATAGGTTGTTCAGGCCTGGTAGAATTTGGCTCCCCCACTCCACCATCATTGCACAACTCTGGAAAAAGTGGAGTAGCCAGAATGGTGGGCCAAGAGGATTCCTGCCAAACTATTCTGGGCCTCCAAAGCCCCCTCCCTCTGGTGTGGTGGTGAGCACTGTCCCATCACCAGTGATGAAGTAAAAATTCACCTGCCAGCCCAGTCAGCTTCTGTATGTGGAATGGGGGAGCAGCTGCCATCTTGTTATCCACATCAAGCTTGTCCTGACTTGGAGAATGGTCTTTCTGTTTCAACACTTACAGAGATTAATCACCTAACCCTCTTTGCAAAGCCATTTTCACAATGATCCTGCCACCAAGGAGTCTCTGTGGGTAAAGGCCACAGGGCCAGATGAAGCCAAAGGGGGGGGGGACTATGTCAACAGTAGAGATCTCATAGCATTACACTCAAAATTATTTCAGCAGAAAATGTAATGCCTGAAATGATGTATCGTTGAAACAAACTGTAATAAAGGTTGAATCTACCTTATCCAAAATGCTTGGGACCAGAAATACAGTCACCCCTCCATTCTTGCGTACTTGAGATCCATGTCCCTTGCTTATGCGCAAGGGGTGAACGGAGGGGACTAAAATGGGGTGCACACCTGCAGCGCTGCGCCTCCATTCAAGCCAATGGGGCTTGAATACACGTGATTTTCCGTTTTCGTGGGGGAGTCTGGAACAGATCCCTGCGAGAACGGAGGGCAGACTGTATTTGGGTGTGGTTTTTTTTATAATTTTGGAATACCTGTATTTGCACATACAGTCGCCCCTCTGTTTTTGTGGGGGATCCATTCCAGCCCCCCCCCCATGAAAACAAAAACTCACAGATATTCAAGCCCCCTTGATTAAAATGGTGTGCAGCCCTGCGCGTGCGCCACAGGGCCACACACCATTTAGGCAATGGGCCTTGCCAGTCCATAAATGACCGAGACTGTGGACTCAAAGTCTGCGAAAACGGAGGGGTGACTTTACATACATAATGACCTGTCTTGAAGATGGGACCCAAGTCTAAATACATAATTCATTTGTGTTTCATATATACCTTATAGACTATGGACATCACCTGAAGGTAATTTTATATAATATTTTAATAAGGACAATGTCAACATGGAGTCACCCCTCTATTCTTGCGGACTTGAGATCCTGACCTACTACACACAATTTCAACACAATCTGACCCCTTCCTCAAGGGAACAGCCTACACTCTGATGAGTGTACTACTCTACTACTCATGGGTTCTCATGCTAACCGGATCTGCAGGAGCCAGCCTTCTTTTTCAGTTTCTTCCATTAAACTCCTGTTCTCCTGTCTGTCCCTGCCTTCCACTCCTACCAAAAGCATCTGACGAAATAGACTGGAGTCTACGAAACATCATGCTGAAAACTTAATTTTTTTCAGTTGGTCTCTTAAGGTGCTACAAAATCTCTCTTAACACTGCATTAAAGTTTGAACCATCAGAAAGAAAAGGTGTCACTATCTCAGCCACTCATGAAAAAAGTTTTGGTTTTTGAAATATTTTGGATTTTGGAATTCCAGTTAAGGGAAGATGAACCTGTCCTCCAAAATATATTGTTTTCTAACAAATTGGAAGTTTTTTTTTAATATTGTTGGGTTTTGAGGGAAGGTATTTTAGTGGCTTGCTTGCTTGTTTGTTTGGACACTTGGTATACCAAGTTCCCTCAAAATTTGACACCCTTTGCTGTAGTTTATTTGGCTTAACATACAAATCCAGCCCAAGTGCTGTGGCTTTTGTTTTTAACTTTGGGAATTCACACAGCTGTGAAATGCTGCTAAAAATCAGTTGCTTCATTTTGTCTAAAAGGATTTTTGCAAATATTTCCAGATCTTGCTTGCTGTAAGCAAGAGCCACTTTGAAATGGATCTTTGTGAGGACACTAATGGTCATCTTACCTTGGGCTCCTTTACAGGATTCTGGAATCTCATCCACTTGCTGAACCTGATGAAAGGCTTTTTCCTAAGCCATCAGCATTTCTGTAGCAATATCAAGTCTGAAATTTGTCCACTTCTACAGCTCAGTTACTTCTCAAAATTACTGCAACTCCTCTTAAATTATTTTCTCTCAAAATTCCCATTATTCATTGGAAAACCTTCCTTTGATTTTGAGATGTATGTATGAACCATAGTCTTCACTTCCATTTTTTGAAGAATGTAACTTGAATAAAATTCATTAGAAATAAGCATTCTATCTCTTTGCTTTGTTCAAATGACTTTTTCGTGTTCACAGGCTGCTGTAGCATTTGTTTTGCCTTGCCTACTCTGTCTGGGACGTGCATAAACTAGTTGTAACCGTTTCAGTCATTTTCGTTATGAGAAAAGAAAAATGAAATCACTTTTGAATCTATAATATATGTGTGCGTGTGTGTGTGTAATTAAAGGGGTGTATTTTGGAATGATAACTCACTAATTTCCTTAATTTTCCCAAACTCTTCTTTATACAGTGGGCACTGGAGTTTGGTTCCCTGTGGATACCAAGATCCATGGATACTTAAGTCCCATAATATACAATGGGGTAGTAAAAGGGTGTCTCTTATATGAAATGGCAAAATCAAGGCTTCCTTTATGGATTTTTAAAAAAACATTTTCAAGCTATGGATGGTTGGATCTCTGGATGCAGAATCTGTGAATATGAAGGACCAACTGTACATTTAAGATGGGCATCAAGTTTGCAGAAATCTAACATGGCAGTCAGTACTGACGGGGCTCTGTTTAAGCTTCCCAATCCCTCCCCACTGATATTTTCAGGATTGCAAAGGAGAGAGTCTTTACCTTTGGCCTCAAGTGTGATTCTGCTTAGGAGCCATGAGAAGAGGTGTGTGTGTGTGTATTTGCTGTTCCTATATATGAATTTGAAGCTAAAACGTTTCACCAGTGTTCATGCCATAGACCTCCAAACACCAGAGAAGAAAGATGAAAGAGACCAGCTGAGTTGGTATATGGGAGCTTTCCCAGGATCTCTCCTTCATAACGAATTTGTGACCTCTTGGATCAGAAAAGCTAAGCTTCTCCAGGCTTAGCTGTTGTACTGCTTGGCAAAACTTGTTGCGTAAGGAGATACTGGGTGCTTCCTTACACAACATCAGAGGAGATAGTTGTCTAACTATGGTTTATGCTAGTACAGTGGTTCCCAACCTCTGGTCCTTCATTTGTTTTGGACTTCAGATCCCAGAAATCCCAGCCAACTTGACCAGCAGTAGGAATGATAGGATCTGAAGTCCAAAATATCTGGAGGACCAAATGTTGGGAACCAGTGGACTAATGTTCAGTTTCAAGACTAGAACATTTGTGTTCTCATCCCACCTACTGAGTATCCCATCCATGTATAGATAGCCCCATTCACTTCTGCACAGACTATTGTCACGTCCAGACCTGGCTCCAGACTGGAGACCAATGGTTGAGAATTAAAAGGAAGTAGATTTGGGTTCATCATTAGATAATGGCATGAACTGGTTAGCAGGAGGACAAGCTGCCCTTAAAGGTGGCAGAGTCTCCTTGGTGGTGTGTGCCTTTGAGCATGAATGTCTGTTTCTTTCCTTTGTGTCAATCTTTTAGGTCAGGAGACCAGCAAATAAAACTACAAAAGGGCTATTCAACAGAGGAACGCTCTCCCTCAGAGAGTAGTGGAGTCTTTTCTTTGGAAGTTTTTAAACAGAGGCTGGATGGCCATCTATCGAGTATGCTTTGAGTGTGAGAGTTCCTGCATGGCAGGAGGGTTGGACTGGATGGCCCTTGGGATCTCTTCCAACTCTATGATTCTAGGATTTTGTGAAATTCTCCTTGCCCCTGCTTATGAACTCATATTTTTATGGATATCATTGTTTCCAACTTATGGTGAACCCAGTGATGTAGACCTGAATTAACTGACCTGGACTTCATTTGCTCTCAAGTTGCTTCAGTGACTTGATTTGATTTGGCAGTAAATGATGTACTGATTGACTTTATGCAAGACTTGTATGTTGTTTTTTTAGCAACCTAGCTGGTCAAACATCATCCAGGAACTGCAAACATGGTCAGCAATGGGTTTGAAGTGTGGGTTCAGGTCTACTCAGTAGCCTGTCCCTGATGCACAAAGGAAGAGCTTTCTAAAGCTTTTGTAAAACTTTAGAAGGATCCTTTCTCAAGCCCATTGCCTAATGCATTTGCTGTTCCCCTCTGAAAATCTCCTTCACTTTGTGTTCTCCTTCACTTTGTGATTTTCTAGTTATTGAAATCCACCCCCTTCATACACACCACTACCACCTCCTTTTTTTGTTTTGTTAAAGTTGGCTCCCAGACTTGAGACTCAACTCAACTTGAAAGTACCTTGGAAGAACTTGAGACTTGGGAGAAAAAGACTTGAATGCATCATTGGGCAAACCTATCATGGGGTTTTCTTGGCAAGATTTGTTCAGAGGAGGTTTGCCATTGCCTTCCCCAGAGGCTGAGAGAATGTGACTTGCCCAAGGTCACCCAGCGGGTTTCATGGCCAAGCTGGGAATCGAACCCTGGTTTCCAGAGTACTAGTCCGACACCACATTGGCTCTCACAGGCTCTCCTTGGCCGGAGGAATTTATGTAGGGGTAGGGAGGCCATCTGTCATGCATGCTGCCTTTGCAGATTTTTGCAGTGAATGGAAGGTGGGCTAGATGATCTCCAAGCCCTCATTCTTTGAATATTTTCTAACTTCATATATACATTGTGAGGCTCAGAAGTGGCCAGAACTAACCCAGAAAAGGAGCTCACTGATCCCATCAACTGAGCATGAAGCAGTAGGGAGGGAGGCAAGAGTAACATTCAGAAAGAAAGAGTCAAAATTAAACAATTCAGAATACAGTGGTCCCTCCACATTCGCTGGGGATAGGGGTGAAGGACCCCTGTGAATGTGGGAAAACCGCAGATTAAAAAACGCTGATCTTTTCATCTGAGAGAACACTTCTCTAAGAATCGCCAGGTCCTCAGGTGCAACTCTGTGGTCAACATCTGCCAGAAGTTGATCATAGAATAATGCTGGAGGACCTACAAATACCTAGAGAAGTGCACAACTGTATGGTCAACATCTGGCAGAGTTGCACTGGAGGACCTAGAGATTCCTAGAGAGGACATATCACTGTAATCAAACCTGCAAATAATCAAATCCGCACAAGTCAAAGCTGCAAAATTGGAGGGCCAATTGTACCACCAACGGTTCAGGACATTGCAGGTCAAGAAATAATTCAGAGAGTTGGGAAAAATACAAAACAGGACAAGCAGAGTTATTATTTAGAGGATGCAAAGCAAAGGCTGGATTGCCACCTCTGTCAGGGATGTAGCACCTGATTCATATCTCAGTAGGGGGTTCAAGATGACCTTTGAGTGTCCTCCTATCTCTAGGACTCTATGGAGGATCTCCTTTATGAGACAGGAAGCATCTAAATTGGGGTGGACAAAGTGCAGCCCATGGGCCACATGCGGCCCCTAAATTCCAATTTATAGCTCCTGAATCTCACTTGGCAACACCAAAAGTCCTTGAACCCTTTAAAAATTGTTTTAAAAATATTTCCCAACACTTTTGGGAGTTATTCTTTTGTCTGAAAACTGGCCAAATCAGCTTTAAAAATAGTTGCAACTCCAGCAGTTTACTTCTATCACTCCAAAGGTCTGGAAAAAAACAAGCAAAGCAAAACAAAAATCTGTCCCAAATTGGCCCAAATGGCAGCTGGAAGTAATTTGACACCACTTTCGGTGCATCAAAATATGATGGTGAGATCTGCCTGGGAGGCTGAGGACAAGAGCAAAACTGGCCTCTACCCCCTTCTCAATTGCCCAGATTTTAGTCTCCATCTATACTGCAGACATAATCCAGGTTGACACCACTTTAACTGCCATGGCTCAATGCCTATGGAAATCTGATAATTGTAGTTTTGTGAGACATATAGTTTTCTGTCAGAGAGCTCTGGAGCCATAACAAACTAGCATTCCCAGGATTCCACAGCATTGAGCCATGGCAGTTAAAAGTGGTGTTAACCTGGATTATTTCAGCAGTGCAGATGCAGTCGCAGTTGGGACTTCAGCGCTCAAGAGTCCTCCATCATTGGCCATGCAAGCTAAGCTTTTTGAGACTTAAGAGTTGGAAGTGAACCTGTATTTTGTGTATTTTGGTCGGCTCAATATCTGTTTTGTGGATTTTGGATCATGTATTTTGCATATTTTGGTCGGCCCAATATTTGTTTTGTGGATTTTGGATCATGTATTTTGTGTATTTTGGTCGGCCAATATCTGTTTTGTGGATTTTGGATCATGTATTTTGCTTATTTTGGTCGGCCCAATACCTGTTTTGTGGATTTTGAATCATGTACTTTGCGTATTTTGGTTGGCCCAATATCTGTTTTCTGGATTTTGGATATTCTTGTACAGTTGGCCCTCCACATTTATGGCTTTGATTTTTGCGGCTTTATTTGTGGTTTTGATCAATATGTTCTCTCTAGGAATCTCTAGAGGTCCTCAAGCACAGTTCTGCCAGAAGTTGACCATAGAGTTGCCCTGGAGGATCTAAAAATCCCTAAAGAAAACACTTCTCTAGGCATTTGTAGGTCCTCCAACATTATTCTATGATCAACTACTGGCAGGTGTTGACACACTGGAGGACCTGGAGATTCCTAGAGGTGTCCTCAGTAGAAAGAATAGTGTTTTTTTACTTGTGGTTTTCCCATATTCACGGGGGTCCTTCACCCCTAACCCCAGCGAATATGGAGAGACCACTGTACATTGCTGCATAGCCAACACAGCTGCCCCTGGATATGGTACACTATGGGCCTGTGGCTACTAAATTAGCAGTTTTGGAAAAAGTGGGTTAAACACAGTAGTGTTCAAATTCTGGCCCTATAGTTTGAACTTCAGCTTGCAGTAGCAAGTTGAAATCTGAGACAGGCATCAAAATCCAAAATACCTGGAGAATCCAAGGTGGAGGACTAGGGGCTTACGAAAAATACAAACAACAGACCTAGCACAAGTCATAACGGGGACAGAGAAAGATGATCTTCTTGTTTAGGAACAGGGCATCTCTAAATCCAGATATAGGGAATATCACCAGAGGGCTTGTTGCTTAACTCCCTTGACCTTAAAGGCATCTCACGGCCTTTCCTGGACTGGGATACCCTTGTACTGATGCAGTAGCACATCTTCCTTTCAGCACTTAGATAAGAATCTGGACTGGTCTACAGTTCCCAGAATATTCTGGGTATTCTGGCCCCAAATTCCCCACAAATCTCTCCCTTACCTGCAATAGAATTACAGAATCATAGAGTTGGAAGAGAC
>CM034703.1:326247827-326264583 GCA_020142125.1 Phrynosoma platyrhinos
TTCTGAGATTTCTAGTTTTGTGAGATATTTAGCCTTCTGTAGAAATAATCCGCTGGCACTGTTTTAGCTGCCATGGATCAGTGCTGTGGAATTCTGGGATCTGCAGTTTTGTGAGCTATTTAGCCTTCTGAAGAAGTAATGGGTTGACACTGCTTTGACTGCCATAGCTCCATCCTGTGGAATTCTGGGATTTGTAGTTTTGTGAGATATTTAGCCTTCTCTATCAGAGAGTTTGGGTGCCAAAACCAACTACAGTTCCCAGATTTCCACAGCACTGAGCCATGGCAGTTAAAGTGGTGTCAAACTGGATTATTTTTGCAGTGTGGATGCAGCCAATATAGACAGACTTTAGGAAAACTACTTTTCTAGACAACAGTTCTGAGTCTGCAGCCAACATGGCTACTAGTCATGCTTCTGGGGGAGGAGGAACAGACTCATAGAATCATAGAGTTGGAAGAGACCCCAAGGACCATCCAGTCCAACCCCCTGCCATGCAGGAACTCCCAATCAAAGCACACCTAGGAGACATCATCGACAAAAGTAACTGTCCCAAATTCTGGATACAAGCTCACCAAATCAGTGGTGACTAGGCCTTATTCAAAAGATGTTTGTTTCAATAGGCAAAAGTTTATTTGGGGGACAGAACTCAGGAAACCTCACAAGCTTCACCCTTGACCAAAAGCTTGGATATTACTTTTCAAATTATGTATGATTCTTGATAAACTCCATTTGTGACTATATTAAAAACATGAATAGGTTGAGTCTCCCTTATCCAGAATTCCAAAATCCAAAATCCTCCAAAAACCAAAACCTTTTTCCTGGCTGGCCGAGACAGTGACACCTTTGCTTTCTGATGGTTCAGTGTACACAAATGTTGTTTCATGCACACGCAACCTAAAATATTGAAACTGGTTTAGGGAGACATTTGGGACCCTAGACTGTATATACTTAAGGACAGTGCTAAAAGGGTGACAGTAGGGCAAAGTGTTAAAGACCGGGTACCTCCTGAGGTTCAAAAGTGGAATCAACCTAATTCTTAAAGGAATTCACTTCACAAAATACAAAGAAAACATGTCGGTTTCATCCAATAAATTTTATTTTAACAAAACAACCTCATGTAGACAGACAAATAAAAACTATGGTAAGAGTCCCAACAGTCAATCTATTTATTTAAAACACAGTGGGCCTTCCACATTTGCTGGGGCTAGGGGCACTGGAGCCCCATGAAAGTGGAAAAACTGCAAATAAAAACAATCAATAGGTTTTTAACCTGAGAGAATAGCTCTCTAGGAATCTCCAGGTCCTCCAGTGCAACTCTATGGTCAACATCTTCTAGAGGTTGACCACAGAATCATGCTGGAGGACCTACAAATGCCTAGAGAAATGTTTTCTCTAGAAATCTCTAAATCCTCCAGCAGAACTCTATGGTCAATTTCCAGCAGAGTTGCGCTGGAGGACCTAGAGATTCCTAGAGAGGACATATTAATCAAATCCGCAAATAATCAAATCTGCAAGATTCAAAGCCGCAAATGCAGAGAGCTAACTGTCTATTCCAGGGGTAGGCAACCTTTCCCCTTTAAGGGCCGAGGGACTTCAGCTCCCAGAATCCCAGGAGCTATTGGTCAACATGGGACTATTGGCCAACATGGCTGAGGCTTCTGGGAGCTGAAGTCCCTCGGCCCTTAAAGGGGAAAGGTTGCCTACCCCTGGTCTATTCCATTTAGTTCCCATATGGGACTCATATCAACTGCTGGTTTGATCAGCCAGGTAATCTGTGATGGCTTTCCGAACGACTTCGCCTTCTTCCACGTCCCTTTCGTTATACAGGTGGACTTCTTCTTCGCATTCAGGCAACAACACTTGGTCAGGAACCTTCAACCCTTCCTGCAGCGTGTGTCCCTTGCTTTCGCAAATGTTGTGCAGCACCACGCAGGCGGTGACCACCGCTACGACGTTCTCCTCGGCCAAAGGGAGCCTTCCGGTGAGGCACTGCCACCGTCCCCTCAATCTGTACATGGCCTGCTCTACCACGCTGCGGCATTTGTTGAACGTTGCGTTGTATACCCTTTCCCTCTCGTTGGGCTGGTCCTCGTAGGGGGTCATCAGCCATTTACGGAGAGGGTAAGAGTCGTCTGCCAAGATCAGCGGCGGGACTTGCACACCGCCCATGGTGACTGTCGGGTTTCCCGGAACAAAAGTGCCCTCATCCATGGCCTGGCATAATGCAGAGTTGCTGAAGACGTTCTCCCCACTCCTCTTTACTTCAATATGAATAAAGCGGCCAGTGTGGTCCGTGATCGTTTGGACCAGGAAGGGGAAGACTGTCTTGCGGCTGACCGTCTCGTTCGCCTGCCCGGCAAGAGTCACAATCGCCACGTGGGTCTGGTCCATGGCACCAACGCACTGAGGAAAGCCCAAGCTCCGAAAACCCTCCATTATCTACAAGGGATAAAAACCGCAGCGGTGAATTTGAAAGGCAAATTTTGCCATCGACACAGCAACACGATAAACCCTAAAAGGGTACAGATAAAATGGCGGCTTCTTGGTGACATCAAGAAAACGTTGCTTGTTTGAAAAGTGCAAGCAAAAGGGCACGTGGACAAGTTGCCCTCTGGTAAACACACACACACATTTTCACACCCACAGACAATTCCTTAATGGGTTGTTGTTGATGATGTGTGCCTTCAAGTCATTTCAGATTTATGGCAACGCTATCACAGGGTTTTCTTGGTAACTTTCTTCAGATGGGGTTTGCCCCATTGCCATCCTCTGAGGCTAAGAGAGTGTGACTTGCCCAGGGTTACCTGGTGGGTTTCCATGGCTAAGCAGGATTTAAACATAGTCTCCAGAGTTATAGTCCACCACTCAAACCACTATACCATGGCTAAAATACTGAAATGTGCATTTAACTACAGGTTGAGTCTCCCTTATTCAGAATTCTGAAATCGAAAATACAGTTGGCCCTCGATAGCCACGGATTTTTTATCCATGGATTCAATAATCCATGGGTTGAGAATATTAAAAAAAATTATAAATTCCAATAAGTAAACCTTGATTTTGCTGTTTTATATAAGAGACACCAATTGACTATGCCATTGTATTTAATGGGACTTGAGTATCCTCGGATTTTGGTATCCACGGGGATCCTGGAAACAATCCCAAGTGGATACTAAGGGCCCTCTGTACTCCAAAATCCAAAATTGTCTACATGATAATTTTGGCTGAGATAGTGACCCCTTTGATTTCTGATGGTTCATTGTACACAAACTTGGTTCTATGCACAAAATTATTTAAAACGTTGCATATAAAATTACCTTCAGGTTATGTGTATAACGTGTATATGAAACATAAATGAATTTTGTATTTAGATCTGGGTCCCATCTCCAAGATCTCTCATTATATATGTATATGTAAGTATAGGTGTTCCAAAATTCTGGGGGAAAAATCCTAAGCGTTTCAGATACAGACTCAAACTGTATCAAATAATTCTTAAAGTGGGCCCTTGGTATCTGTTGGGCTTTAGTTCCAGGAACCCCCATGAATACAAAAATTTGTAGATGCTCAAGTCCTATTACATACTGTGGTGTAGAAAAATGGGGGTCCCTTATATAAAATGGCAAAAATTAAGGTTTGGGTTTTGGATTTAAAAAAAATTTTTTTTTTCAAACTGTGGATGGTTGACTCTGTGGATGACTGAGTCCGTGGATACAGGAGATGATTCTATTTACATATATATTCAACTATAAGTCAACTTCATGTATAAGTCGAGGGCAGGTTTTGGGGCCAAAATTGTGGATGGATAAGTTGAGGGTAAAACTTAGAGACATGTAACAAAGGATCTAAAGGATGAAACAAAGGAATACAATGCCAAAAAAACTTACAAAATTCCAGCAGGCTTGTTTGTCATACTAAAGGCTTGATGGATGAGTAAATAGAGTAGGGTCAGTGTTTCCAGGACAGTCTTGCCTTTCACCAGGGAATTGTTCCTTTTTAAAATAAGAGTTAAAGTACTTACATTGACTCATGGATAAGTCGACTCAATTTTTTGGGGGGTCAATTTTGACTAAAATTTCTAGACTTATATACGAGTATATACAGTACTTAATATGTATATATATTTTAACGAATCCCCCTTCATTCAGTATGAATGCAGGATGGTGAGTCTTAAGTTATCTAGGTTTTCCACTGTGTCAAAGACTTGTACAGTTGTGCCCATTTTCTACAAATGATTCTTTCTACTGCAACCTTCAGGAACCAGCAGCTGATGATTTGTAAATCAACAGCAGCCCATCGATCATCACTTTGAGTTGTCTGAGCGTACAGAGTACATTGAAAGGATAAATAAAGACCTTGAGAAGAGCTTCTTGGAACAGTCCAAAGGCTTACTGAATCCAACTTTCTGGATGTATCAACAGATGTAGAAATAATGCCATTTGACACCACTTTAAGTGCTGTAGCTCCATCCAATCAAATCCTGGGGTTTATAGTTTACAAAGTCTTTATCCTTCCCTGCCCAAGAGTAGTGGTGCCTCACAAAACTACAACTTCCAGGATTCCATAGGATGGAGCCATGGCAGTTAAAGTGGTGTCAAAATGCATTATTTTTTACAGTGTAGCTTCAGCCTCTGTCACAATGTGGTCAACCAGTTGCTTATGGGAAGCCCATAAGCAAAAGAGGAGTGCTCTTGCATTTCCCAACAGAATTAATGCAGTTTGACTCTGCTTTAACTGCTATAGCTCAATGCTATGGAATTCTGGGAACTGGAGTTTTGTGAGATATTCAGCCTTCTCTGTCAGAGAGCTGTGGTGCCACGATCAACTAAAATTCCCAGGATTCCCTAGCACTGAGCCAGGGCAATTAAAGCCATGTCAAACTGCATTCCACATGATAACTGGGCCTGAACCTGCTTAACTTCTGGGATCTGATGTCTTCAGGGTAGAAACTGCTGAGTGCCTTATGGAATACACAAACAAAACAAGAGACACTTCTCAAGAATACTTAAAAAGATGGTTGCCTTTGGTATCTGCCGGGTTTTGGTTCCAGGACCTCCTGTGGATAACAAAATCTGTGGATACTTGTATTAAATACAGTGGCACAGTAAGATTGTGTCTCTTGTATAAACTGGCAAAATCAAGGCTTGCTTTTTGCAATTTATAATTTTATAATTTTCAAACCATGGATGCTTGAATCCATAGATAAAAAATACATGGACATGGAGGGCTGATTGTACTAATAAAACAGCTATCTTTTGAGCATCTTGAAATGTGTCTCTTGTTTCCTCAGGGTAATTAGGCAACTGTTAGTGACATATATATATATGTATATGTATTGAAATTGTACTTTTTTAGTTAGGGCAGATGGGGAAATCAGCACCTCCATCCACCGCGACTCTCTTCCACTTTCTCAGCCCCAGAAAATCTGCATGTAGAGAGTTTTTGTAGCATCTTTGAGACTAACTGAAAGAAAGAAGTTGGCAGCATGAACGTTCGTAGACTTAAGTCTACTTCCTCAGATGCATTTGGTGGAGCAGAAACCAAGGACAGATATATATATATATATATATATATATATATATATATATATATATATATATATGTATGCCATTGGAATGTGAGAGTGTCAATTTCAATTCAAAATCCTTTGAGTATGGAAATAAAATGGCAAACCCAGTTTTAACGATGGTCATTTGTGAACAAAGGCACTGAGAACTAGCCTTTGTGTGTGGAAATGAAGCAGCAAGTCTTGAAAGAGAAACAGCAGGACTGGAGTTCATCTGCAGACTACAGTCCTTCAGCAATAGATTGAACAAAAATAAGACACAACAACAACAAAAACATAAGCCAAGAGGTGCTTGAAACACATAACTAACCTACGTCTCCCATAGGATTCCAGCCTTTGTTTCCTTGTGGACAAAATGTTAATTGCACTGCTAATCCCAAAACCATTATCAGATTAGAAAACAGATCAATGGCTCTTTGCCACAGGGGTGCAAAGGAAAAATGTCTCAATTTACACTTTTTGGAACCTTAAAAAGGTTTTGCAACATGGCAAAATAATAGAATGCAAATAATGGAATATGAGAGCCAGTGTGGCACAGTGGTTTGAGTGGTGGACTACCAGTCTGGAAGCCAGGGTTCGATTACCTGCTCGGCAAGTCACATGCTCTCAGCCTCCAGGGAAGGCAAGGGCAAACCTCACCTGAACAAATCTAGCCCCGAAAACCTCATGATAGGGTCACTATAAGATATGACTTGAAGGCGCACAACAACAAACATGAAATACACTTGTTCCACCACATTTGCTGGGGTTAGGGGCACAGGACCTCTGTGAATGTGGGAAAACCACAAATAACAAAAACACTATCTTTTTACCTAAGAGAACACCTCTCTAGGAATCTCTAGGTCCTCCAGTGTGACTCTGTGGTCAACATCTGCCAGACACTGACCACAGAACTGCGCCAGAGGAGCTAGAAATGCCTAGCAGAGTGTTTTCTCTAGGAATCTGTAGGTCCTTCAATGCCACTTTTGGTTAAAGTTGACCACAGAGTTGCACTAGAGAGAATATTAAAATCTGTGAATAATCAAATCCGCATAAGTCAAAGCCGCAAATGTGGAGGGACGAGTGTAATGGAATGCACCTCCTACTACTTCAAAAATAAATCCTTCAAACATACCTTTTGGTGGTCACCCAAGCAGATCGTCTGGGGAGCGAGGAGAAGCTCAATGGCAAAGCAAACCTCCAGAACAATGTCTCCCACTGTGGACCTCCCAATGCCGAATTGTGTGGCAACCTCGCGGTAGCGTTCCAAGTTTGAAAGCCACCACACCACGATGGCCACACGTTTCTCCACGCTGATGGCCTCCCTCATGATAGTCCTCTGCCTCTCAAGTTTGGGCCGGAGCACCTCGGCAATCTCAAAGAGGGTGCCCCTGCTCATCCGGAACTGCTCAATCCATTTTGCGTCGTCGGTGGTTTCGCGCATAAAGTTCTCCCACCAGTTGAGACAGGTTGCGGGGGACACCCACCAGCGTCGGGGGAGCGGTTTGTTATCCAGCAGCGCAACAAGAGCGGCCCTTTTTCTGGTCCGTCTCCTACACAGCGCCCGGCTCACCGTGTGACGTCTCAAAAAGTGGTCCTGAAAAGCTATGCCGATGTGCGCTCTCCTCTTCTGCCGCCTTCGCATGCTCACCAGATAGGCGTTACACAAGGCGAGGGTGGAGCGGAGCACAGAGAAGAGCGTCCGGAGATAAAATTTCAGCAGGAGGAGGGAATGAGGCTCCATTTTGAGCAAGGAATCGCTTTGGGAGTCGTAGGAATGGTCTTTAAGGGGTTCAGAATGGCCCTCTTCCACGCCTTAAAACAAAACAAATCAAAAATTGAAAAATCTGATGCAGAGATCTGACAGCATTTTATAGAATGTATTAACGTAAGAAAAGGATATAGTACAATTTTAGGCTTTGATGTTTAAGAATGAGTTATATGGGGGGGGGGAATGGGCATTTGTACATACAGTGGCCCACCACATTCACCGGGGTTAGGAGCACAGGACCCCCGTGAATGTGGAAAAACTGCAAAAAACAAAAACACTATTTTTTTACCTGAGAGAACTCCATCCTAGGAATTTCTAGGTCCTCCAGCACAACTCTATGGTCACCATCTGCTAGAAGTTGACCACAGAATTGAGCTGGATAGCCTACTAATGCTTGGAGAAGTGCTCTCCATAGGAATCTCTAGGTCTTTCAGTGCGATTTTTGGTTAAAGTTGACCAGAGAGTTGTGCTGCAGGACCTAGATATTCCTAGAGATAACATATCAATAAAACCCATGAATAATCAAATCCACAAACGTCAAAGCCGCAAATGAGGAGGGCCAACTTGAGATCCTGTGGAGTTTGCTATTTTATATAAGGGATACCATTTTACTATGACACTGGATATAATGGGATTTGAGCATTCATAGATTTTGGTATCCACGGGGGGGTCCTGGAACCAAACCCCAGAGGATAGATACCAAGGACTTAACGTAAATAACTGTAATCGGTAAAGTCCGGGAAATTGACTGGGGTGGGGTTTATTTAGTCATGCTTATTTAGTGTTTTCTTTTTGTGTCCTTTTAAAAATATTTCCTTCTATTGTATTTGTTGTATTTTCTGTTTTTCTTTCTGTAATAACTGAACTTCAGTAAAATTTATAATTGACAAAAAATTAAAATCTGATGGTACAATCTGATGGCCTTGCTTTTGTTTTGGCTATTCTTATTCTTGCTTTTTGGTTGTTATGGGCCATCGACTCTGGTTTATGGTGATCCTATTTAATATAGCTAGTTAGTTAATATCCCAGCACAGAACTCAAGGATCCAACACACACTGCAGAATTAATCCAGTTTGAGACTGCATTAACTGCACTGGCTCAATGCAAGGGAATTCTGGGGACTGTCATTTTGTGAGACCTTTAGACTTCCCTGTCAGAGAGCTCTGGTGTTACAATAAACTACAGTTCCCAGGATTCCCTAGGACTGAGCCATGGCAGCTAACACGGTCTCAAACTCGATGATTTCTGCAGTGTGTTTCAGACCAAGGTGGCTTACAGATATTTAACAACAGAGTCCAACCAAAAAAAAAATCTATTAATACAAAAGTGAAAAAACAATTAAACCTGAGCTCTGTTTCAAAAACACAAGTCAAAACACATTTAAGACATCATAAAAGCACAACGCCCACAGTTGTCCCACCTGCTACAGAAAATTAAAAACCAAACCCATCTTAGCCTGGTCCTTTTAAATGGAAAAAGTTGGTTTAAATCAGTGGTTCCCAAACTTTGGTCCTCCAGGTATTGTGGACTTCAGCTCCCAGAAGCTCCATGAAGTCAACAGTAAGGCATTCTGGGAGCTGAAGTCCAATGCATTTGGATGACCAAAGTTTGGGAACCACTAGTCTAAATCATGGGAAACCAATACTCACGTTCACTGCTGTCATTCTGGAGGGAAATATTCGCTTGGCATTTTTGTGGCAGGGACTCGATCTCCTTGTCTTTCTCTCCCTCTTCTTCTTCTTCTGATATGAAATCTTCCAACCGAAAGCAATCCTCCCACTTGATCTTCTTCATTGTCCCGTCACCTTTGGAAGGGAGAGAGTAGGGGGAGAATTTTTCATCAAAACACTGGCCTAATTCTAAAAAATCAGGGGGAAAAAGTGTATCGAAGCAAGCTAAAGGGAACAGGGTATTAACAGTTAGGTGAGAGAAGCACCATTGAACTCAAAAGCCTATAATTCCAATCAGCAAGAATGGGAATTTTATCCCCATCCCAGCTCCATGGCTGTCTCCACTTAAGTTGGATGAGGAACCTATGACGCATACTCCTTTTCCACCACTGTCGCCATTCTGAAGAGACATTTTGGCCATGAAACCCACTGGGTAACCTTGGGCAGGTCACGCTCTCTCAGCCTCAGGGGAAAGCAATGGCAAACCCCCTCTGAACAAATCTTGCCATGAAAAATCCCATGACAGGTTTGCCTTAGGATTGCCCTAAGTCAGAAACGACTTGAAGGCACACCACCACTACCACCACCGCAAGTTTTGACTACTGTAATGCACTCTGCATGGGGCTTCCACTGAAGACAACTCTGGGCATGTCTACATGGGCCAAATGAACTGCCTTTGCTCCCTGTTCTCGCATCATCCTGTCTTCGCGACGCAGGGCCAAAGGCCCAATTCTGGTGCCACAACAAACTACAGTTCCCAGAATTCCATAGCATTGAGCCATGGCAGTGAAAGTGGTGTCAAACTGGATTATTTCTGCAGAGCAGATGCAGCCGTGGAAAGGCTAGTTTTCCAGTGAATCTAAGCTGTTGTAAAGTGATCACCCAAGACACACTGTCCACAATACATGGCTCTGAGGAAGGACATCTCAGAACCAAGGGTTTGGGCCACACTGCATCTCTCGAGAGCAGCATCCATAGGCATGTGCAGAGAGCACTGCCTTCCACAGAGCCTGCCCAACCTGCCTTATTCTCAGGGGGTAACAGAGGGCTTCTCCATCTGTCTCAGGCAACTTGGACAACCACTGTCCATCCCTTACAGGGAAGGGAAATATAAGCAGGTATGATGGGGATCAGACAAAGAGATGCTGTTCAACAGAACCCCAAACCCGCTACTTTAATGATTTTGAGACAAATGGAAACTGAAAATGGGAAATACTATATATACTCAACTTTAAGTTGACCTCATGTATAAGTCGACGACAGATTTTGGGGGCAAAATTGTGGATTTTGATATGACCCATGGATAAGTTGAGGGTAAAACTTAGGGGCATGTAACAAAGGATATAAAGAATGAAGCAAAGGGAAATGATGCCAAACAACTTACAAAATTCAAGAAGACATCACTGTTTGTGCTCACACTAAAGGCTGGATGGATGACAGAATAGAGGAGAATCTGTGCTTTCTTCAGAGGCTAGTTCCTTTTTTTCCCGTAAAAGTCAAGAGTATAGTACTTACATTGACCCGTGGATAAGTCAACTCAGATTTTTGGAGTAAAATTTTTGACTAAAATTTCAAGCCTTATACAGTATTTCCAACTCTATGATTAAGTCACAACTCTTAGACAAAGAAAGGACTCACTGAACATCTGTTACCTGTTAATCTCTCCTCTTCCAAGGAACTCTGGATAAGGCACTCTTTGTCACGGTCTTCTTCCAGCCAGGATATAAGAACTGGTTTAAAGCTCAGCAGCCGCTCTGAAAATGAACGTGCATAAACAGATGAAAAGAATCACCCTGCTGAGCCATGTCCCCATATATTTTCTACCCCAGGCATAAGGAAGTTAGGCTCTCTTTGGGATAATCTGTAAAGAAGCCACATGCCAAAGGTTGGCAGTTCTCTCTCTGCCAAACGTCTTCTTTTTCTCCTTTTTGCCATCACCTCTCTCTCTTTCTCTCCCTCTGTTACCAAATGTGAGGACCTCCACTTGTCCCACACTATGACACTAAATGTGGGGACCTTCTAGATGCCCTTGTGGTTTCTGTGCAAGACTTTATTTCTATAATCCCAGCACTGGAAACCATCACCCTTGAACCACAGACACGGTCTGCCTGAACTTATCCACAGCAATAGACCCCTAACTGACTAACTAACTAACTAACTACAAGCCATATCTCACATCACAGCGTTATCAAGTCCTAGAAGGAATAACTTAGAAAATTGGGTATGTTTAGCTTGGAGAAGACTGCAAGGTGACACAGTTTCAATGCATGTGACAGAACAATCTTGTTTTCTGTTGCTGCAGAAACTTGAATATGAACCAATCGCTTCAAATTACAAGAAAAGAAATTCCATCTAAATATTAGGAAGAATTTCTTGACTGTAAATGCTGTTCAAGAGTAATAGAGGCTGCCTGGGAGGGCGGTGGACCCCAGTGGCATCACTAGGGCTGGCATCACCTGGTGACACTCATAGTGTCACACCCTCACCAACCTCCTCCCATATCACACCATACAGAATCCTTAGTACCAATGTTAGTCAAAAATCCTAATGCCCATATATCACCGAATTTCATGGCAATAGTTATAACATAAAGAACTAGCAAAATTAAAATTAGGCCTTTAAATGACAACATCATACGCACGGCCTAAATATATTCACATGTGCAAAGTTTCACATGTGGTTAAAGTGAAAGTATGGTAAACTAAGAAATTTTTAAAATAATAAACATTTTATTTTTTAAAATTGAATTTTAAACTAAAGAAAAAGAAAATGTGAAGTCAAAGGCTTTCATGGCTGGCATCCATAGGTTTTTGTGGGGTTTTTGGGCTGTGAGGCTGTGTTCTAGAAGGATGTATTCCTGATGTTTCGCCTGCTTCTGTGGCTGGCATCTTCAGAGAATGGTGGCATGGAGGTGTGTGGGGTATATATATACTGTGTGACCCTTGGTTGAGAGGATTAAAGCCACCCTGAGGCCTTGCCTCAACAGAACAATACACAGATTTACATGCTAATCTTCTCAACCAAGGGTCACACAGTATATATATACCCCACACACCTCCATGCCACCATTCTCTGACGATGGCAGCCACAGATGCAGGTGAAACATCAGGAATACGGTACATTCTTCTAGAACACAGCCTCACACTCTGAAAAACCCACAAAAACATATAAAAAAAGAAATCTCTGAGGCCTCTCCTTTCTCCACCCACTGAATCTTGGTTCACTCACACCATTTCTTCTGCTGAGCCAATGGTTTAAAGGGATTCAAGCAAACGCCATAGCCCATTTCTGCCCAAAGGAAGATGTTTGGGGAGCAGTGGTGTCACCTGGTGCGGTCTGCACACACACACACACCCATGGACTCTTTGTGTAGTGGTCTTCAATCAGAGGTTGGATGGCCATCTTTCAGGAGTGCTTTAGTTGTATATTCCTGCATAGCAGGAGATTGGACAAGATGGGACTTAATAGTCCCTTCCACCTCTCGAGATTCTACAATTACGTCTCTACAGAATATAAGATTCTATCATTCTATGATGCTGTGATTCTATTTCTGAACTGATGGACTCATATGTCTCCCTCCCTGACTAATTGCTCTGCACACCAGCCTTTTAAAATCCCTTCAAACATTCAGATGATCACCAGTCACTCCCAGAACGCTCTCCATGATTTCACCTGCTCCCAACAGATCACTTAAGCAATAGATCCTTACCTAGAGAAGTCACTATCTCATAATTCTCAAACATCACATTCCGATAAAAGGTTTTTTGGCCTGGATCAAGTAGGGCCCATTCCTCATCTGTGAAATATACAGCCACATCCTCAAAGGCCACCAGTTCCTGAAAGACAACAATAATAATGATAATACTAATATTTATTACCTGCCTCTCCCCATGGATCGAGGGAACAACAACAGACCAACAAATATACAACATTGGTTAAAAATACACATCAGCTTAAAAGAACAAACAGACACATACATAATTAAAGCAATCCACATTTAAAATTCACAATTCAAAAATCATCTGAATCAATTTTGTTCCTTATTAATGCTCCCAGATATGATTAAAAAAAAAAAAAAAAGGATTGCTGGATAGGATGAAACAACTGTCTAGTCCATCATTCTGTTCCCACAGTGGCTGACCAGCTGTCTCAGAGAAAGCCCATCAGCAGGGCATGAAGGCACACAACAACAATATATTGTCATGGATGGTGTAGTTCTCTAAAGTTTCCCTATGGGGCTGGTACATCCCCCTGGCCTTCCACAGTTGTTCACCCCTGATATTCAAGATCCTGTGTCAGATATTGTGAGACATTTAGCCTTCTCCGTCAGAGAGCTCTGGCAACAAAGCAAACTACAATTCCCAGGATTCCCTAGCACTTAGGGCAGTTAAAGCGGTCTCAAACTGGATCACTTCTGCAGTGTGTTTTGGGCCACAGTGACCAACACTGTACAGTATTCAAAGTGTGGGTATCCAATAGTTTTTTATAAAATGCCTCCTTTTACTAAACAAGTTGAAGGAATATACAGAAACGGGGGTGGTTTTCCTGCAGGGTTTAACACCACTTTTCCCAATTGCAGGCTTCCATCTAATGGGATTACAGCACCCCTTATCCCTAGGCAGCACACTCAATGGCCAGGTGAAATGGGTTTTGTAGTCTCTCAGACCAATGCTCTAACTACAGTTTTGTTCCATCGATAACAACCAAAAAGGAAAAGAAAAGAAAAGTCTCACCAGTTATCTTTTTCTTACCTTTGTTGGCCATATAGCAGCCGTTTCAACTCCAGAACAAAAAGGGGATGATCTACGACATCTACACAGGGCCATTCCACTATCTGAGAATGTTGAAAAAAGTTAGTAATTTAACATATTTTGCACACACCTAAGCCAGAGTAATGTTGTGGTTTGAGAGTATTTTGTGCACTTTGGTTGGCCTCATAAAGGGGTCACTATCTTGTGCATCTTGGATGTTATTGTACTTTGCTATATGATCAACAAGTGGGCTACAACTATGGGGACCAAGGTTCGATTCCCAGCTCCACCATGAAACCTGCTGGGTGACCTTGGGCAAGTCACTCTCTCTCAATCTCAGAGGAAGGCAACGGCAAACCTCCTCTGAACAAGTCTTGCCAAGAAAACCCTATGATAGGGTCGCCTTAGGGTCGCCCTAAGTCGGAAATGACTTGAATGCACACAGTGTACACAAGCTGAGGGGATCGTACATACGTGAAAGCTGGAAAAATTCTAGAAAAAAATTGTGGTGGGGGGGGAGACCCATTTCCTTCATTTCTACAGATACTGTAGACTGCCAAAAAGACAAATAAATGGGTTCAAGAGCAAATCAAGACTGAACTCTCTCTAGAAGTCCAAATGACTAATTCAAATATTAGAAGACGTGACCCATTATTGATTGATTGATTCTATATGCCGCCTTTCTCCTAAATTGGACCCATGGCGGCTCACAAATGATACCTTGAAAACAATGCAACTTTAAAAACAGAATTAAAATCATTGCATCAATAAAAAAAGTTAAACACACAAAATCATTAAAAACATGCTAAGCTTAAAGTACCTTATTTTCCGGTGTATAAGACGACTGGGCGTATAAGACGACCCCCCACTTTTCCAGTTAAAATATAGAGTTTGGGAACAGTATGACTTCCAAAACTGTTGTTGTTGTTGCTGTCCACCTTCAAGTCATTTCCAACTGATGATGACACTAAGGCAAACCGGGTATAAGGCAAAACTTAATACCCGACGTATAAGACAACCCCCCCACTTTAACCCCAGATTTTGCAAGTTAAAAAGTAGTCTTATATGCCAGAAAATAAGGTATACAACCATTATAAACATATCGAAGCCAACACAGCAATAAATAGCCTCCCTAGGTTGTGTGTTTTGTGTGCCTACAAGTTGTTTTCAACTTATGGAAATCCTATCATGGGGTTTTCTTAGCAAGATTCATTCAGAGGAGGTGGCCATTGCCTTCCCCTGAGGCTGAGAGAATGTGATTTGTCCAGGATCACCCAATGGTTTTCATGTCGAAGTAGGGAATCGAACCCTGGTCTCTGGAGTTGTAGTCCAACACTCAAACCACACTTCTTCCTGGGTACAATTACATATTAAAAGCCTATTAGAAAAGAAAAGTTTTGCCTGCAGTGAAAGGAAAGCCAGCCTTACCTCCTGTGGAAGGGAGTTCCAGAGGGTGGGAGCAGCCACCAAGAAGGCCCTCTCTTGTGTCCTCATCAAGCATGCCTGTAATTATAATAATAATGAAAAGAATGCTAATAATAATTATTATTATTTATTACCCATCTCTCCCCATGGATTGAGGTAGGGGACAACAACAATTAACAAGCAAACAACATCAGTGAAAACATATCACTTAAAATACACATCAATTTAAAGGACAAATAAGATGTGTACATATTAAAACAATCCACATCTAAAATTCATCACTTAAAATTCACAATTTAAAAATCATCTGGATAGGCCTGCCGGAAGAGACCGATCTTCAATGCTGTTTTGAATTTGGGCAGTGTATTGAGCTGTCTAATCTCTTCCGGCAGGTCATTCCACAGTTTTGGGGAGGCTAAAGAAAATGTCCTCTGGCTGACTATTGCCAACCTAGTCCTGGCTGACTGGAGTAAATCTCTTCCATAGGACTTGAGTGTACGGGGCAGATTAAATGGGAGGAAGCAATCCTGAAGGTAACCTGGACCCAAATCATGTAGGGCTTTAAAGGTAATAACCAATACTTTGTACCTTGTCCGGAAACTAACTGGCAGCCAGTGGAGTGATTTTACTACTGGAGTAATGTAATTACTCCAGGATGTCCCAGTACGCAATCTGGTTGCCGTGTTTTGAACTAACTGAAGTTTCCAAATTTGGTACAAAGGTAGCCCAATGTACAGTGGATTGCAAAAATCCAGCCTTGAGATTTACCAGTGCATGCACTACCATCTTTATAATGGTAACAAGACCAAGAGAAATCCTTCCCCTGGAGATCTTAGTGTACTTGCAAGTTTGTATGGAAAAAATACGGTCTTTATAGGTCATGACCAGCACCTTGAATTGTGCCCAGAAACAAACCGGTAGCCAGGGGAGATGTTTCAACAACGGGGTTATATGCTCCCTATAACTAGCCCTTGTTAGTATTCTGGCTGCAGCATTCTGGACCCGCTGACATTTCCGAACAATTTCCAAAGGCAGCCCCACGTAAAGTGTGTTACAGGAGTCCAAATGGGATGTAACTAAGGCATGTATCATCTGACATCCCCAAAAAAGGGGCACAAATGACACACTAGTTTTAGCTGTGCAAATGCACTCCCGGCCATTGCTGAAACTTGGGTACAAGGTCCAGAGATGAACCCAGGAGCACACCCAAGCTGAGATTTCAAGGGAACTGTGACCCCTATCCATTTATGGCAAAGTTCCTATTCCCTGATCTGCCTTCCGACTGACCAGGAGCACCTCTGTCTTGTCTGGGTTAAGTTTCAATTTATTTTGTGGAGTCGTAGGCTTTCATGGCCGGCATCCATAGTTTTTTGTGGTTTTTTTGGGCTGTGTGGCCATGTTCTAGAAGAGTTTCTTTCTGACGTTTCGCCAGCATCTGTGGCGGCCATCTTCAGAGAAGGTGAAATATTTGCCCTCATCCAGACCATTACTGACAGCAGACAATGGTTCAGTCCAGAGACAGCTTCCTTGGAAGCAGATGGAAAGAAGAGACAAAGTTGGGTGTCATCCGCATACTGGTGACACCGCACCCCAAAACTTC
>CM034703.1:326276840-326286943 GCA_020142125.1 Phrynosoma platyrhinos
AAATATTTTCAAACCATGGTTGCTTGAATCCATGGATAAAGAGGGCTGGCTGTATTTCCGACTGTTCCTATGTAAAAACAAAACAAAACACTATGGTGATGGGGAGGGCAGGGGGAAATGAAGAGAAAGAAAAATAAATTGGGGATGGGAAAAGGGGAATATATAGACAAAGATTAAGAAAGAGAAGGGGAAGAATTATGAGCTGAATCCTTTCCACTCATCGCCCAACATTAATGAAACAACAGCTAGTGTTGCCAGAGTGAAAATTGGGCAGGGCTCTTGTACTATTAAAGTGCTGGAAGAAACCGCAGCTTTTGCATTTGTTCTTGCTGCTCTCTTATCCACTGGGGCTTAGGCAGAGAAGAATTAGGATCTTTTATCTTCCTTTCCTGGTTGTTTTTGCTTCCTCTGGTAGCCACCTATCCTAAAAAGAGTTATGCAGCTAACATTGTCTGGTTCAGTCAGGGTCAAAAAGGATGTGGAGAAACTGGAGCGTGTCTAAAGGAGGGCAACTAAAATGGTGAAGGGTCTGGAAACCAAGCCCTATGAGGAACGACTTAGGGAGCTGGGGATGTTTAGCCTGGAGAAGAGAAGGCTGAGAGGTGATATGATAGCCATGTTTAAATATTTGAAGGGATGTCATATTGAGGAGGGAACAAGTTTTTTTTCTGCTGCTCCAGAGATTAGGACCCGAAACAATGGATGCAAGCTGCAGGAAAAGAGATTCCACCTCAACATTAGGAGGAACTTCCTGACAGTAAGGGCGGTTTGACAGTGGAACACACTCCCTTAGAGAGTAGTGGAGTCTCCTTCCTTGGAGGTCTTTAAGCAGAGGCTGGATGGCCATCTGTCGGGGATGCTTTGATTGGGAGTTCCTGCATGGCAGGGGGTTGGACTGGATGGCCCTTGTGGTCTCTTCCAACTCTATGATTCTATTATTCTAATGTCCTCTGTGTAAAAGAAAAAGAACCCACCAAGACTGTTGCAATAGGTCTCTCCCCCAATCGTTTCTCTTTAATTGTTGTTGTACGCCTTCTAGTCATTTCTGACTTACGGCGAATGTATAATGAGGTTTTCTTGACAATTTTGTTCAGAGGAGGTTTGCCATTACCTTCATGTAAGGCTGAGAGAGTATGACTTGTCCCAAGGCCACCCAACGGGTTTGATGGCCAAGCTGGGAATCAAACCCTGGTCTTCAGAGTTGTAGTGAGGCTGAGAGAGTGTGACTTGTCCCAAGGCCACCCAACGGGTTTGATGGCCAAGCTGGGAATCGAGCTCTGGTCTTCACAGTTGTAGTCCAGCTCTTAAACCACTACATCATATTATTATGTGGTTTGATACCACTTTAACTGCCATGTCTCCATCCTACAAAATCCTGTGATTTGTAGTTTTGTGTGAGACACCAGCCCTCTTGAACAGAGAAGGCCAAAGACCTTGCAAAGCTACACATCCCAGGATTCCACAGAATGGAGCCACAGCACTTAAGACAAGTAGTGTCAAACATCATTACAGTGGTTCCTCCACAATCGCTGAGGTTAGGGGTGAAGGACCCCATGTGAATATGGACAAACCAGAAATAAAAAAACCCAAAAACATTATTCTTTCTCCCTCTCTAGGAATCTCCAGGTCCTCCAGTGCAACTCTATGGTCAACATCTGCCAGAGGTTGATCATAGAATCATGCTGGAGGACCTGCAAATGCCTAGAGAAGTGCTTTTTCTAGGAACTTCTAGGTTCCCCACACATCTCTATGGTCAACTTACAGTAGAATTGTGCTGGAGGACCTAGAGATCCCTAAAGAGGACATATTAATCAAAGCTGCAAATAATCAAATCTGCAAAAGTCAAAGCCACAAATGTGGGAGGACGACTGTATTTCTACAGTGCACATGCATCCTCTGACTCCACTTTAACTGCCATGGCAACCATCCTGTGGATTTGAAGCTGAGAGAGGTGGCATTGAGAATTCTCAGCCGGAGAACTTTAGTGCCTCACTAAACTACAAATCCCAGGCAACATAGCAGCTAAAGAAGAGAATCACAGCACTATAACTGCGTCGTCTGAATGGGTTGCACAGCCTTATATATTTAAACTACAATCTCCCTCACCCAACAGACTTTACAAAGACCTCAGCCCATCTAATATCAAAGAATTAAATGCCCCCAAACCAACAAGCCTGTTGCTGTTGTTATTATTACTATTTGTTGTGTGTCTTCAAGTCATTTCCAACTCATGGTGACCCTAAGACCAAACTGTCATGGGGTTTTCTTGGCAAGTTTCTTTAAAGGAGGTTTGCCATTGCCTTCCCCTGAGGCTGAGAGAGTGTGACTTGCCCAGGGTCACCCACTAGGTTTACACGGCTGAGCCAGGATTCGAACCCAGCTCTCCAGAGTCACAGTCTAACATTCAAACCAACCAACCCTTTCCCCTTTATTTATACCTTTCCCTCCAGAATTCGGACTCAAGGCAGCTCCAGCTCCCAAATTTCTTGCTCCCTCTGGAAAGGAAGAAAAATAAAACAAGGCTGGGATTAATATCAATAAAGAATCCCTTCTCAGCCCCGCCCCTCGCAATCTGCCAAATGGACGGGACAGGAAGCGGATGTCCTTCTAGAAACTTCCTGTTCCTCTCTAGGAACCTCAACTCTCTATGGTTGCTATTAACTCTTAAAGCCCCTCAGTGGTGTTGCAGAAAATAGAAGCTGCGGACCCCTTTAGGCCAACTTCCGTTTCCGCTCTAGGAATCTCAGCTCTCTATGGTTGCTTTTAACCCTTAAAGCGCCTCAGTGGTGCTGCAGAAAGTAGTACAAGCCACACAGACTCCTTTAGGCCAGTGATTCCTAAACTTTGGCCCTCCAGCCAGGAGTTTTGGACTTCAACTCCCAGAAGCCCCAGCTAGCTTGGTCAACAGTCAGGGATTCTGGGAGCTGAAGTCCAAAACATCTGGAGGACCAAAGTTTGGGAATCCCTGCTTTAGACTTACCCATTCGTCTGTAATAATATTATTATGGGTGCATATTTTACACTGTAGAAATAATGCAGTTTGACACTGCTTTAAGTGCTGTAGCTGCAGCTTATGGAACCCTGGGATTTGTAGTTTTACAAGGTCTTTGGCTTTCTCCGCCCGAGTGCTGGTGTGTGCCTCACCAAACTACAAATCCCAAGAGTCCCCACGGCAATTAAAAGTGGAATCAGAAGGTGCATCTACACTGTAGAAATAATGCAGCTTGACACCACTTTAAGTGCTCCAGCTCCAGCCTATGGAATCCTGGGATGTGTAGTTCAACAAGGTCTTTAGACTTCTCTGCCTAAGAATGCTGGTGCCTCACCAAACTACAAATCACAGGATTCTGTAGAATGGAGCCATTATTTTCTATGGATGGATCCTTAATGACCTCTGTGGGCTATATAGCCCACTTTATCCAACACACTTTAGTTTTCCAGAAAATACATTTTTTTTAAAAGGCCATCCTTATATACAAGATTTGTTTTAGCGCACGCTTTTGTGGATTACAGCTCACTTCTTATTTATTTATATTTATCATAGTAGCCAGCATGGTATAGTGATTGGAGTGTTGGACTGCCAGAAATAGTGCAAATTGAATCCACTTTAAGGGGTAGGGTTAATGCTAGGGAATCATGGGAATTGTGTTTTTTTCTGAGACATTGAGCCTTCTCTGTTAGAGAGCTCTGGTGCCACAATAAAATACAGTTCCCATGATTCCCTAACCCTAAAAGTGGACTCAATTTGCGCTATTTCTGGCAGTCTGCAACTCCTCTATGATTCTGGGGACCAGAGTTCAAGTCCCAGACCAGCCATAAAACCCACTGGATGACTTTGGGCAAGTCACTATCTCTCAGACTCAGGAGAAGGCAAGGACAAACCTCATCTGAACAAATCATGCCAAGAAAACCCCAGCTTAAACTTGCCTTAGGGTCACAGTAAGTTGGAAACGACTAGAAGACACACAACAACAGCAACATTTATTTATTGCACTTATAGCCTACCTTCCTCCAAAAATTAGAACCAAAGTAGTTTACAATTGTTTTTAAAAAAAAAACTTAACAGCTAAAACATGTTACAAAAGTTAAAAGATAGTTAAATGACAGTATTACTAAAAATAATAATGTGAGCCTTGTGTGGTGTAGTGGTTTGAGTATTGGGCTATGACTCTGGAAACCAGGATTTGAATACTGCTTGGCCATGGAAACCCAGTGGGTGACCCTGGGCAAGTCACACTTTCTCAGCCTCAGAAGATGGCAATGACAAACCCCTCTGAAGAAAATTGACAAGAAAACCCCATTATAGGCTCCAACAGGACCCCCTGTTCAGCTATGGAAACTCACCAAACTCACACACTCTCAACTTAACAAAGTAAGCTCATGATAGGTTCACCTTAGGATTGCTGTAAGTCAGAAACAACTTGAAGGCGCACAACTACAACAAGGGACACTTACACATGGGTCCGTCCCCAGCAGAACCCCAGATAGTCTGGATCTAAGCCTTACAGGGCTTTATCAATTGTTATGAAACTTTTGAATTTTTCCCACTTGTTTGCCAAAGTAGAGAAATGATAGGCAAGTGGGCAGTTATTATTAAAAAGAATAAAGTGAGTCAGTGTGGTGTAATGGTTTGAGCAATGGTCTATGACAGGGGTCGGCAACCTATGGCCCCCGGGCCGGTTCCGGCCCAGGTTGCCGGACTTACTGGCCCAGGCCGATCCCTGCCGCCGCCGCTGCCGCATACCACATATTCTCTCCGTGTGGCCGAATACTGTGCATGCGCAAATGAGTCGCAGCCGCCATTTTGATTTTCAAAATGGCAGGCGCAGCATGTGTGGAGGCGGCGGCAGCAGCACGTGGGGGAGAGTTGCGCACGGTGGGGGGGTGCACGCGTGCGCATGAGCGCGCGCGCCGCCATTCCCCCCCCTCAGCCCAGCGGAGAAGAGGACTTCGGGGGACCGGCCCAGGCCCAAAAAAGGTTGCCTACCCCGGTATATGACTTCAATGTAGATAGCTAACATCGCATTTCATCACACTGGTTTGCTCTTCCTTCCTTCCTCTGGGGCTGCATCCACACTGCAGAAATAGTCCAGTTTGATGCCGCTTTAACTTCCATGGCTCAATGCTATGGAATTCTAGGAACTGTAGTTTTGTGAGACATTTAGCCTTCTCTATCAGATTGCTCTGGAGCCACAACAAACTACAATCCCCAGAATTCCATACCATTGAGTTAACCCAATGTCAAACTGGATTATTTCTGCAGTGTCAATGGACTCTCGAAAACAATTAGAAGTATTTCAATAAGCAGGGCTCCCAAAGAAGTCCCAAAGAAGTGGTAGAAGCCTAAATCATGCTGACTCTCCATGGGCCTTTGCAGACTGCCAGAAATAGTGCAAATTGAGTCCATTTTAACTGCCCTGACTCAGTGCTAGGGAATCATGAGAACTGTAGTTTATTGTGGCACCAGAGATCTCTGGCAGAGAAGGCTCAATGTTTCAGAAAAAAATACAATTCCCATGATTCCCTAGCACAGAGCCAGGGTAGTTAAAGTGGACTCAATTTGCACTATTTCTAGCAGTCTGCAAAGGCCCCATGTGATTCCTGGCCACATCCACCAATGTTCCACTGTTTACAACATTGTTAATTTAAAATGTCATCCAGCATACTCTTGAATACAGGTTGTGTTGAACTCCATCTCAAAATTTTCACTCCAAAACAATCCCCAAAGAATATGGCTTGGAGGAGGCACAGATCAAATTCTTTCTTTAATGGGAAAAATGTGAGTATTTTGATTGTTAATGGATAGTGTATTTACTTATCAGGTCACTATTGCACAGAAATAACTGTTTCATGGAGAACAAAGATAAGATATATACATATATGTCCATCATCATCCAAAGAAGCTAAGACAACATATCATAGTTTGTCTAAGATTTTAGCGCACTAGCTTTTTTTCTCACAATAATCGTATTAGTGAAAGAACGGACAAAATACCAGTTTCAAAAGGTTCGCTTTTCTTCAGTTGCTTGAATGTGCTGCTTTGGCAATCCATGGTCCCTTGTACTGGCTCCGTAATCCCATTTTCTATGCTTTCTGAGTATGCATGCCTTTGCCAAGGGTGTTTTACTATGTTCCTTTCGGGGGGGGTTATTTTTATTTTTGCTGTAATTAAGCAATCACTGCAAAAATAAAAAATAAATAATCAAAAGGCATGCAGTAAAAACAACATTGGCTACTTGCAAATATTGGAAGGGAGCAGGAAGAAGAGAAGAATCATACACCCCTCATACCACGCGTCTGCCATCGTCATTACTGCCTTGAAAAGAAACTTTCCTATCAGTGGGGAAAACGGAATAGGAGACTATTGATGGGTTTTATCCATCAATGAAAAGGTGAACTGCAGAAACAAAGGAAATGCAAAGCAGCAACTAAATAGGTACAACCTCGTTGGATAGGTACTGGCCAAATGTCTTGCTTTAATTCTGATTTATTGCCTTGTGTGATAAAGTCCCTAGAGACAATATATATATATATACTGAAGAAGCGTAAGAATAATACAACCTCTGTGATCCACTCTCCTGAACTCCAGCACTAGAGCTCTCTTAGCAGAGAATTCGAAGTCCCTTACCAAAACACAGTTTCCAGAACTCCCTGGTAATTAAATGAGGTATCAGACTATAACTGGGTACTGTAGATTCCTTCTACAATGCCCCTAAAAGAGGATCAGGCAAAACCCATGATAGGTTTATCAAGAGCTGTCTGTTAGCCACAGTGGCTCTACTGAGTCTTTCCATTCAGAGACAGTAAACTTTTCTTAAAGTGTTCCTGCCTGCAGGAAGTGTTATTGAAAACTTTGTTCTCTTCTTGAAGTTCTTACCATTTGATTCCTCTTTGACTTTGGAGATTTCACTGGGCTTTGCTCAGACACTTTAGAGCACACTGCCTTTGCGGTCATAAGGGCTAGAAACATGGATTTAAACCACGCAAAAAACATCAAAGCAGGGATTTTATGAAACACAGCTAACACTTTATCCAAAGGTTTTTCTGCAGTTGCCTGGAACAATGGAAGAGTCCTAAAAGCTCTCTCCTGTGTGAACAATTTGATGCCTTAGAAGATGCTGGCCCTGACTGAAGCTTTTCCCACAGTCTGAACACGCATAGGGTTTCTCGCCTGTGTGGATCCTCTGATGCTTCACAAGGCTCGATTTGTCAAGGAAACTTTTGCTACAGTCTGAGCACTGATGTGGCTTCTCTCCTGTGTGGTTCCGCTGGTGTCTAATGAAATGCTGGATCAGGTTGAAGCTTTTTCCACATTCAGAGCACTTGTACAGCTTCTCTGTGTCGTGGATTCTCTGGTGTCTAACCAGCGTGTGGCTCCGGTTGAAGCTTTTGCCACATTCTAAGCACTGATAGGTTCTCTCCCCTGTGTGGATGGTCTGATGGCTGATCAGGCTCGATTTAGCACCAAAGCTTTTACTACAGTCAGAGCATTCAAAAGGTTTCTCCCCCGTGTGGGTCCTCTGATGCCGGATCATACCCGAGCTGCTAAGGAATGTTTTGTTGCAGAGGGAGCATTCGTATGGCCTCTCCCCTGTGTGGATTCTCCTGTGACTCTTCAGATGGGAGCTCCAAGTGAAGGTTTTCCCACACTCCAAACACTTATATGGTCTCTCACCTGTGTGGGTTCTCCGATGTCTATCGAGCTGTGAGATCCAGCAGAAGATTTTCCCACAGTCTGAACATCTGTAGGGTTTTTCTCCTGGGTGGGTTTGCCAATGTCTAATCAGGTTGGATTCGTTCCTGAAGTTCTTCCCACACACGCTGCACCGGTTTCGCCTTTTGCCTTTGTGCAGTCTTTGCTGCATGGCAATTTCGTGATAGCTAATGACTTGGAAAGCATTGGATTTATTCCTCCACTTCTGACTTTGGATTCTCTCTTGCACTGCTAGCTCATCTTGACCACTCAGTTTCTTTTCCAACTCTTGATAGCTTGTTATTTCCAAGGACATGTCACATAGTTGTCTTTCATTATTACTCACTGGGCCATCATCTAATGGAATTAAAAGAGAAGCATGATAAGGTCCCAGTGCAGCATCAAATGAGAAACACAGTGAAAGAAGCATATTGGAATCTTACATTTGTCATGAACTTAATAGGTTGCCAAAGGGTACATCAGTGGTCCCCAAACATTTTCAGGCTACCACCCCCTTTCCTCTTGGGTGACAACCCTAGTGACCCCCCACACACACACACCTATTTCATAGTATTAGATCTATTGTTCTACTGGAGAGGGGGAGAGAGAAGAGAGAAAGTATCCTAAGCAAGGAAAGCATCTGCTTTTGGGTAGTTTTGAACATGAAATAAATGAAATCCTACTTGCTATGCAACCCCACTGGGCGACCCTGGGCAAGTCGCACTCTCCCAGCCAAAGGAGAAGGCAATGGCAAACCCCCTCTGAAGAAAATGTTTCAAGAAAACCCCATGATAGGTTCTTCTTAGGATCACCATGAGTGAAACCACCTTGAAGGTACACAACAACAACAACAATTGGCTGCTAGTGAGCCCAAGGAGATTTTCAGATGGGCAAAAGTGACGGGAGCATAGCAGGATGCTCCCGTCAGTTTTGCACAATTGTGTGGAGATTATCAAACGGGATAATCCCATCATTGTCCCGTGAATAAAGATGCGTTTTCCAGCCACTTTTCACTCACGGGACTGATTATAATTATGCCTGATTATGCCCCCCCCTTTTTTTCCAAACACATGCACACATTTCTATGGGGTAGGGAAATGGAGGAAAGGGGAGCGCCAGCGCATTAGCATGCAACTAAGAGGAAAGAGAGGCTCTGGATCTTAAAAAAGCCCCCCCCCCTTTTCAAACACACACAGAAATATTTCTGTGTGGAGGAGCTGGAGGGAAGGGCAGCTCCAGTCCCAAACAAGCAAAAAGTTTGACTGTATCATCACACATTTATCAGGACATAAAAAAGCCTCCTCGCTGCTTCAAGCCTCTGTTTGCCTCCTTTTCCTTCCCTTCCCTTCCCGCCTCTGGGCTCTGGGTCTGACATGCCTGTGCAGTACCATCCAGTCTCATGGATGGGATCTCGATGAGTTTTCCCCCATCTTTTCATTGATAGCTCCATCCTACATAACCCTGGGATCTGTAGTTTTGTGAGACACCAGCACTCTTTGGCAGAGAAAGCTAAAGACTTTGTAAAACTACACATCCCAGGATTCCACAGAATGGAGCTACAGCACTTAAAGCGGTGTCAAACTGCATTATTTCTACAGTTCAGATGCACCCTTAGACAAGCTAGTTTCTCTCAGCCTCAATCCTACCATCATCAATTTGGGCAATAACGTACAGATTTATTATGAGACTGGACTGGGAATTTGTGGCTGTCTAAAAGTGGTTGGACCACAGTTTACATCACCTCTACCAGACATGCTTGTTGGAGGCTGACAGAAGTTGTAGTCTAAAATATCTGGAGAGTTCAGGTTGAAAGACACAATCAAGAGTTCACTTCATCAGATGCTTTAAAAATTATCCTAGCTTGGCAAGTATATACAGACTTTGAAAGACCTTTGCTTATGGTTGAGAGTGAGCAAGCTCTGAAGGCAACAAGCAAAATGGAAGTGTTAAAACTTATTTTTGTTGAAATTGGAGAAGAAGGTGCAAGGACATTATTTTCAGTATGGGGGCAACTGGGGGAGTATGGCCAGGACAGCCTGTTAGCAGGCTAGCTGGGGAATTCTGGGAGCTGCAGTCCAAAAGAAGAATTTTCCCAAGCTCCACAGTAGTTGGATAAAAACCCATTGTCTTGATTTAATGCACCACCTGAAATACTGTGTCCAGTTCTGGGTACCACAATTCAAAAAGGATGTTGAAAAACTGGAGCTTGTCCAGAGGAGGGCGACAAAAATGGTGAAGGGTCTGGAAACCATGCCCTAGGAAGAACGACTTAGGGAACTGGGTATGTTCAGCGTGGAGAAGAAACGGTTAAGAGGGGATATGATAGCCCTGTTTAAGTATTTAAAAGGATGTCACATTGAATATGGAGCAAGCTTGTTTTCTGCTGCTCCAGAGAATAGGACCAGAACAA
>CM034703.1:326321217-326342826 GCA_020142125.1 Phrynosoma platyrhinos
GCCTTAGGTTGCCTACACCTGAGTTAGACAGTTCCCTCATGGATCTCACTCAGAACACGTCTTATCGGTCCGCCATACCAACCCAGAAGTCTGATACCAGTGACTAGGCCATTGACTAGTGGGGATCATGGGAGCTGCAGTCCAGCAACAGCTGGTGGAGTGGTGACCATTCGTCCACCCTCGTATAAAGGCAAGGTAGATCAGTGGTGTTTTTTTGGAGGGATTGTCAACCCATTGTTGAGTGACTTTGGTCAAGTCACACTCTCTCAGCCTCAAGGGAAGGCAATGACAAACCCCCTCCTGAACAAATCTTGCCAAGAAATCCTAATATAGGATCACCAAAACTCAGAAATGGTTTGAAGGGACATGCCAACAATATAAAACCTGCCGAGTAACCTTGGATAAGTCACACCCTCTCAGCCTCAGGGGAAGTCAATGACAAATCTCCTCTGAACAAGTCTTGGCAAGAAAACCCCAAGGTCTGGTTGGCAGAAGTCGGAAGCAACTTGGAGGCACACCAAAATAACAACATGAAACCCGCTGAGTGGCCTTGAGCAAGTCACACTCTCTCAGCCTCAGGGGATGGCACTGGAAAACCTCCTCTGAAGAAATCTTGCCAAGAAAACCTGAATAGATAGGCCCTTGGGTTGCCATAAGTTGGAAACCATTGGAAGGCACATGACAAAAATAAAAGGGTGCATCTATATTGTAGAAATAATGCAGTTTGATACCGCTTTAACTGCCATGGCTCCAATCCTACCAAATCCTGGGATTTGTAGTTTGGTGAGGCACCAGCCCTCTAAAACAGAGGAGGCTGGGAGACCTAAAAAACTACAAATCCCAGGATCCCACTGAATGGAGCTACTCACAGCACTTAAACAAAGCAACCAGACATCCTCCTTTTCCAACACATGTCCTACATTTCAACCTTCCATCAAGGAGGAATTCCAAAATGCCCTCCATTTTGAGCATGGCTTAGGAACATGCATTAACATCTATCTGAATATTGTAAGCTTTCATGTGGTCATGTCCTCCATTGTTATTTAATGTCCTCCTTTTTGAGCATGGCTAAGAAGCATGCATTGACATCTATCTGAATATTTTAAGCTTTCATTTGTTCATGAGTCCTCCATTTTTATTCCATGTCCTCCATTTCGAGCATGACTAAGAAGCATGCATCGACCTCTATCTGAATATTTCAAAACGTTCATTTGGGCATGTCCTCCATTTTTATTCTATGTCCTCCATTTTGAGGATGGCTAAGCAGCATGCATTGACATCTATCTGACTGTTTGAAGCTTTGATTTGGTCATGTCCTCCATTTGTATTCTATGTCCTCCATTTTGAGCTTGGCTAAGAAGCACGTATTGACATATATTTGGGTGTTTTAAACTTTTGTTTGGTCATGTCCTCCATTTTTCCCCAATGTCCTACATTTTGAGCATGACTAAGAAGCATGCATAGCCATTTATGTGAGTGTTGTGAGCGTTCTTTTGGTCGTGTCCTCTATTATTATTATTATTATTTCTTATTGAATCCCCTCTATTGTGCAGTGTTTTGCCTTCCTTTGGTCACCCTGCACTTAAACCGGTATCAAACTGCATTATTTCTACAGTGCAGATGCACCTCCAACTCCTCCTTTGGGCAATAACCCCAGGAGACCAATTCCCTCCTTTATTCCCCTTGCATCCTCCACACCTTAACCAGTTAAACTCACAAAGTTTCTTTTTCCTAGACAGACTCAGATTAACTAGAGCAAGAACTATGGGAGATGTAGTTAGGGGCAGTCTTCTTCCTGTGGGCTGGGTTTGCAATATTTCTACACATCCCAAAAAAGGGGAAGCACAAAGTGGGTGAGGATGATGCATGCAGGAGAGTGTTGGGTTTCTCCCCCTCTTTTTGCAATTGTCCTTTTGCAATTTTCAGGGAAATTGCAATTGTCTTGTTTGCAATTGTCTTTTTGTAATTTTCAGGGAAATTGCAATTGTCTTTTTGCAGTTTTGAAGGAAATTGCAATTGTCTTTTTGCAATTGTCTTTTTGCAAAGTGGGGGAGGATGATGCATGCAGGAGAGTGTTGGGTTTCTCCCCCTCTTTTTACAATTGTCTTTTTGCAATTTTCAGGGAAATTGCAATTGTCATTTTTGCAATTGTCTTTTTGTAATTTTCAGGGAAATTGCAATTGTCTTTTTACAGTTTTGAAGGAAATTGCAGTTGTCTTTTTGCAATTGTCTTTTTGCAAAGTGGGGGAGGATGATGCATGCAGGAGAGTGTTGGGTTTCCCTCCCTCTTTTTGCAATTGTCTTTTTGCAATTTTCAGGGAAATTGCAATTCTCTTTTTGCAATTTTCAGGGAAGTTGCAATTCTCTTTTTGCAATTGTCTTTTTGCAATTTTCAGGGAAATTGCAATTGTCTTTTTTGCAATTGTCTTTTTGCAATTTTCAGATAAATGGTGGGTGGGTGGTTTGGATGCTAGATTATTCTTTTTACCAAGGGCCAAAAAGGTTTGCTTCCCTTGCAACTTTGGGACAAGCACCCTCTTTTTATTAGCAAAGGGATGGTGTGTGTATGTGTGTGTTGCAAGGATCATTTGTGCCTCATACAAGAAGGGTGCTGGATGAAGTGACAGAGGGGTGCATCCGCACTGTAGGAATAATGCAGTTTGGCACCACTTGTACTTGTCATGGTTCCAGTCCTACAAAATCCTGGGATTTGTAGTTTGAGGAGGCACCAGCCTTCTTGGGCTGAGAAGGCTAGAGAGCTAGTCAAACTACAAATCCCAGGATTCAATTAAAGAATGTGGTATTGTTTTTCTGCATTGTTTCTACAGCATAAATACACAATAACACCACTTTCACTGCAGTGGCTCCATCCTGGAGAACTTTGGGATTTGTAGGATTTTTGGGGGGGGGGGAAACATGCCCTCTTGGGCTGAGAAGGCTGAAGATCTTGGGAAACTACAAATCCTGGGATTCTATAGGATGCACACAGCAATTAATGTGGTCTCGTTCTGCGTTATTTCTATGGTGTGAATACATAATAATGCAGTTTGGTATTTTAAGTGCAGTGACTCCATCCTGCAGAATGCTGGGATTTGTAGTTTGGTGAGGAGGTACCAGCCCTCTTAGTCTGAAAAGGTTAAAAAGACCTCGTCAAACTACAAATCTCAGGATTCCATAGGATGGAGGTATAGTTTATCTTTTTGCCTTGATTTTTAAGAAAAAGATGTGTTTACCATGAGTTAGATTTTCTCGTTTGCAATTTTCCACAATTCTTCTCATTCTTATTCTTATTCTTCTTATAATTATTGAGAGCCAGTGTGGCACAGTGGTTTGAGTGTTGGACTACAACTTTGGAGACCAGGGTTCAATTCCCAGCTTGGCCATAAAACCCACTGGGGTATATAAGTCACACTCTCTCAGCCTCAGTGGAAAGCAAGGGCCAACTTCCTTTGAACAAATCTTGCCAAGAAACCCCCTAGATGGGTTCGCCATAAGTCGGAAATGACTTGAAAGCACACAACAACAACAACAACAACAACAGCTATTATTATTATTATTATGTCGCCCAGTCAAGCTCAAACTTCACTATTTCCCTTTCTCAGTTTCTCTCTGGATTATTTTTCCCCACTTTTGTATTTTACTGGATCAGTCATCTTCCTCAAGCTTCACAGAAAGTGCATCCACACTGTAGAAATAATGCAGTTTGATACTACTTTATGTGTCGTACCTCCGTCCCATGGAATCCAGGGGTTTGTAGTTTTACAAGGTCTTTAGCCCTCTCTTCCAAAAAGGACTGGTGCCTCACAAAACTACAAATCCCAGGATTTAGTAGGATAGAGCCAGGGCAGTTAAGAGTGGTGTCAAAATGAATTATTTCTACAATGTAGATGCACCCAGATTCTCCTTTGTGTTAAAAATATTGCTGGGTAGGAAAAGTGCCTTGACTAGCCCTATCCGGGCCTTTAAACTTTTCTTGGATGCTCATGTCAAAATTGTGGGTTTGTTGTTATGTGGCTTCAAGTTGACTCTGACCCTTTCATTGTGCTTTCTTGACAAGATTTGTTCAGAGGGGGGTTGCCTTTGCCTTCCTCTGAAGCTGAGAGAGTGTGACTTGCCCACAGTCACCCAGTAGGCTTCCATGCCTGCGCAGGGATTTGAACCCTGGTCTCCTGGCTGCTGCCACACCACAGAACTAATGCAGTTTGACAGCACTTTAAATGTTGTGCTATATCCTACGGAAATCCTGTTGTTGTTGTTTTAGTTTGCTGTGGCCCCAGAACTCGATGATAGAGAAGGCTACATATTTCACAAAACTACAGATCCCAGAATGCCATAGAATTTAGTCATGGCAAAGTGGTGCCAAACTCCTTTATTTCTGTAGAGCAGATGCATCCATAGTCTCTTTTGCAATGAATTCTAACGGAAATATCTGTTCACTCAGAGCTTGGATTTTCCATTAAATTGCCATATTTTTAGAAAACCGCTGCCTTCCAATATATAATGTTGCATGGATTCTCTCCATAAAACTGAGGTGGGACCTTGAGTTGGGAGATGGAAAGTTGGCTAAAATAGTCTATTTTAAACTATGAATCTTTTATCAACATGCTGTTTGGTTCTCCACATGAAGTCCAAGCACTTTAGTTAGTAAAAAAAAGATTGCGAGATGGTCGTAAAAACGTCCCTTTGGCCAAACGGATTTTGGACGGTTTTACAACTAGGAAGAGGGTTAAAGTACTTCAACATCATGCGGAGAAGAAAGCAGAAAGACGCTTCTCTGTCACGACATATTAGTTTGGTTTTGTAGTGCGATAATGGTGCTATGAATTTTCCGTGGGTATATTTTTAATTCTATGTTTGGATGATTTTAATGTGTCCTATGTTTAAGCATTTTAACATGCCTCTAAATGGTTTGGTGTGTTTTAATCGACATTGTACCCCGCCTCGAACCTTGGAGAAAAGCGAGTAAGAAATAAAATGTATTATCATTAGTAAAAAGAGAAAGGGAGAGGTCTGTTTTTTTCCTAATTTCTGCTTATTTTACCCCTCAAGGAGAATCCTGTGCTGTCAGTCTGGCATGGCTGTTGTTTGTCTTTGACTGAGACTTCAAAAAATTGGAGAACCCAATAAACTGGACAATAAATTAGAGAACCCAATAAACTGGACTGAGACCCCAATACATTGGAGAATAACTGTGGAAAACCCAATAATTTGGGGGTTGACTATTCAGGAGGACTTGTAAAACGTTGGACATTTTCACCTTGGAAAGATCTAGGGTCAGAGGGAAAAAGAATAAGTAGCTCAAGACAAGATGGCCACCGTGACGGGAATGGAGTCCGTCTTTGGCTTCCCCTTCCAGACTGTGGTAGAAGGGAAACGTGGGATCAAAATGGAGGAGGAACATTTGCCAGGCCCTATGCAGTGCAAAGGATGGGAAGAAGAAGCCCCATGTGCCATTTGTGGTGGAAATGTCAGAGGAATCTTGCCCCGAGTGACAGGGGAACATGTTAAGCAGGAGCCGGGCGAAGGGATGCTCCAGCGCTGGGATGACCAGTGGCAGACATTTCTGAAAACAATGGAGTCACCTCTGTCAGAACCGGGAAACTCGCTGTCACCAGAAAAGTCAGCACCCTGGGGGGATGCTCAGGCCTTCCTGGCCGCGTTCGAACAAGTGGCCGAGGCCTGTCGGTGGCCCAAGGAAGAGTGGGCGGCCCGGCTCCAGCCAGCCCTCCAAGGAGAAGCCATGAGGGCCGTTGAGAAAATGGATGCTGCGGACAGAGAGGATTATAGGAAGGTGAAGGCAGCCATTTTGTGGAGGGATGCCATGCGGAGAGAGAAGCAGCGTCGAGATTTCCGGGGCTTCTGCTACCAGGCGGCCGAGGGACCAAGGATGGTTTACGGGCAACTCCAGGAACTGGGTTGCCGGTGGCTGAAGGCTGAGAGGCAGACCAAAGAGGAGATCTTGGAAGACCTGATCCTGGAGCAGTTCCTGGCCATCTTGCCCAGGGAGATGCAGAGCTGGGTGAGGGACCGTGGGCCAGCAACCTCCTCCCAGGCAGTAGCCCTGGCGGAGGATTTCCTAGCCAGACATTGCAAGGCTGAGAGACCAAAACAACAGGTAGATCTCGTGCCAAAGATGAAGCTTCTTCTCCAATTGGTACTTTTCAGATGTTGTGGTTGTGCGTCTTCAAGTCATTTCCAACTCATGGTGACCCTAAGGGAAACCCTAAGAGCCTTTGTTGCATTATTAAACAAACCTGGCAGGAAAACAAGAAGACTCTTTTTTTTTCTCCTCCCTCCGCATGACGTCGTTCTCTTTAGTTCTCGTCCATGGGAGAGGGTCATAAAAGTGTCCCATTTGCCAAGCTCAAATAATCCATTTGGCAAAAATGGCTCTTACAAAGCTCTCCCACGCTTTTACAATCTGAAGAAAAGGAGAGTCATGAGGAGGGAGAAAAAGACACACATCTTTTTGTTTGCCTGCCAGGTTTGCTTAAAAATTCAATAAGGCTCCAAGAAACACCTATCAGGTATTTCAGTTGTTGGAAAGGGGTTAGACTGTATGACCTCTAGGGTTCCTTCCAGTTACTCAAATGTATGATATATTCAACACCTCCTTTTTTGTTCTGTTCCTCTGAGCCCAACATGATCTTTCTTTCTGTTTCAGATGCCGGTGGAAGAAGTGTCCCTGAATTTCTCTGTGGCTGAACAGATTCCTTTGGTCTGTGAGCAGAATCATGTCTTCCAGGAGGAGAATGCTGAAAATGCTTATTTTCTAAGTGAGGATTTTTGTTTTCTAAATACAGGAGTTTATCACACGGGGGATTCCTGTGCAGAAACGGGGTTTGAAATTGGGGGAAAAATGCAAAAGCGGTTAGATTTTCAGACGACGTTGCTGTTAAAATGGAGTTAAAATGATGTTAATCCAAACAGAAACTCATCGAAAACTGCTTCTTTTTACTTTCGGAAAATCCCGAAAGTAAAAAGAAGCAGTTTTCGATGAGTTTGGGTTAACCTCATTTTAACTCCATTTTAACAGCGACGTCGTCTGAAAATCTAACCATTTCCGCACAGGATTTCCCCCGTGTGATAAACTCCTAAATAAATTGATGGGATATGAGTATTTATTTTATCTGAGGAGGGTTGTGCCATAGTCTGACCAAACGTTTCTGACAGGGGAGGGTATCTAATTTTTCTGTACACAAAAAGAGATGACATTATGATGCACTTTTACATCTCGAGATGATACACAGTACATTGGAAAGCATTTCTGACCCCAAGGTTTTTAAATAATGGCAACAATAAATTGTTTGTTGATGTTATTTTCTTCTCTGAAGATGCCAGCCACAGATGCAGGTGAAACATCAGGAATCCATTCTTTTAGAGCATGGCCTCACAACCCGAAAAATCCACAAAAACCTATGATTGAATGGTTGAAATCCTTCATCCTTTTCTTAATCTTCTCTTTCTCAGACCAAGACCAGACGAGTGCAAGTAACAGAGATCAGCCAGAACATGATGATGGACAGGCAAGCTGGATAGAGATGAACAGCATGAAAGAAGAGGGTCTCAAGAATGAGGAGGAAGAAGAAGATTCCAAAATTTGGCTGGCGTTTAAGGAGCATCAAAGTTTTTCCCTGGGGGACAAGGTAGAAAAAGACATCCCTTACAGTGGCAACGAGACCCTTTGTACCGCAAACCAACAGAGCATCCACATGGTGAAGAGCGAGGGCACTGGTGTGGGTGGCAATGGCGGTTTCCCAGAAAATTCGGAGATCATTGAATTCCAGGTGGCCCACACTGGCGGCATGCCCTATAAATGCTCGGATTGTGGGAAGAGCTTCAGTTACAGCACCAGCCTTGTCAGACATCAGAGGATCCACACGGGAGAGAAGCCGTACAAATGCTTGGACTGCGGGAAGTGTTTCCGCCAAAGGTCAGGCCTCACAATTCATCAGAGAATCCACACTGGGGAGAAAGCTTATCAATGCCTGGACTGCGGGAAAAGTTTCCGGGTGAAGTCGCACTTAATCCGGCACTCCGTCGTTCACCAAGGGGAGACCGGAGAGATGCCTTACACGTGCTCCGAGTGCGGGAAAGGCTTCCGTTGGAACGCAAACCTCATCACGCATCGGAAAACCCACATGGGGGTGAAACCGTTTGAATGTGCCGAGTGCGGGAAGAGCTTTTATTCCAACATGAGACTGGTGAGACATCAGAGGGTCCACACCGGGACCAACCCGTACACTTGCTCCGTCTGTGGGAAAAACTTGTGTGATAACACCGGCCTCATCAGACATCAGAAAATTCACACAGGAGAGAAGCCGTACATCTGTCTGGATTGCGGGAAAAGCTTCAACCGGAACTCGAGTCTTATTTCACATCAAAGGATCCACACAGGAGTTAAGCCATTCCAGTGTAGGGACTGTGGGAAAAACTTCCGGTCGAAATCTGAACTTCACAGGCATGAATTAAGCCACGTGGGCGAGAAAAGTGAGAAAAGTTTGGTTGGGGATGTCTCGACGTGTGAGCAAAACGTACAGCAAACAGAAAATTAGAAAAGAATGGAGAAAGGAGGGGGTGAAAATTATCAACTCTGTGGCTGCATCCGCAGTGCAGAAATCATTCAGTTTGAGACCAGTTTAACTGTCATGGCTCAGTGCTGTGGAATTCTGGGAACTAGTTTTGTGAGACGTTGAGCCACCTTTGTCAGAGAGCTCTAGTGCCACAACAAATTACAGTTCCCAGAACTCCATAGCATTGAGTCATGACAAATAAAGCAATGTCAAACTCGATTATTTCTGCAGTGCGGATGCAGCCCAAAAATGTAATAAAACATAAAATGCATTGTTCAAGTGCCTCTGATCTGAGGTTTTGCAAGGCAAGAGTGGAACAACAGAAATCAGATGAGTGTTGGAAGTTTCTAGAGTTTAGGTCAGTGCTGAGTTTTGCATCCGACACTAATTTCTTTCTTTTCTCTTCCCTATCCACATTCGTAGAGGGAGAGAGAGTAATTTTCCTACTTTTGCATGATTATTGAATCCAGAATTTCTGATCTCTGCAAGATTTGACCTATAAATCCTTTACTTCCATTAAAAGACAAAAAAAAAACTTGTTTTTGCTGGTTTAGATTATTTTTATTTCGATACTTTAAATGGCTCTATACCCATTGATAAGGCCTTTTTCTGCCCCAGGACCAGAGGATTTGCAGCTCATGTCCGTTCAATGGTTCCCTGGAAGTCGATTTTTTGTAGGTGTTATTTATTACCTGGTTGCGGGATGAACAATTTATTGTTGTGTGCCTTCAAGTCATTTCTGAATTATGATGACTCTAATCCCAGCTCGGCCTTGTAAAAACCCACTGGGTGGCCTTGGGAAAGTCACACTCTCTCAGCCCAGAGGATGGCAATGGCAAACCTCCCTGAACAAATCTTGCCAAGAAAACCCCATGATAGGCTTGTCTTAGGTTGCCAGAAGTAAAAAATGACTTGAAGGCACACAACAACAGCAACAAAAACCCTACCACTTATCACCCTATCATAGGGTTTTCCAGGGTTGAGAGTGTGTGACTCACCCAAAGTCACCCAGTGGTGTTTCATGGCCCACCAGGGATTTGAACCCTGGTCTCGAGTCACAGTCAATTTTGCTTGCTGTTGTTGTTTTCGACTGATGGCGATCTAATCATGGGGTTTTCTTATAGAATCATATGATTCTATAGGAAAACCCAATTATTAGATTGTCATCGGCAAGATTTGTTCAGAGGAGGTTTGCCATTGCCTTCCCCTGAGGCTGAGAGAATGTGACTTGCTCAAGCCCAAGGCCACCCAGTGGGTTTCATGGCCAAGCTGGGAATCAAACCCTGATCTCCAGAGTTGTAATCCAATACTCAAACCATTACTCCATGCTCAGTCACTTTCAGTGATTGTCTGTCTGCAGTTTGCAGTCTGCAGTTTGCCAAGGCACTAGAGCTCTCCAGCTGAGAATTTTAAGTTTGTCGTTGGTTTTGTACCTTCAAGTCTTACAGAGACCCTAAAGCGAACCTGTCACGGGGTTTTCTTGGCAAGATTGGTTCAGAAGAAGTTTGCCATTACCTTCTCCTGAGGCTGAGAGAGTGTGACTTGCCCAAGGTCACCCAGTGGGTTTACATGGCCAAGCAAGGATTCGAACCCAGGTCTCCAGAGTCATCCAAACCACTATGCCAGGCTGTTGTTTAATATAACTTTGTTGGCATATATTTATGCTACCCTAAAGAGATGGTGGGCTATTGGGGGATGAGATTGTTTATTTCATCTTGTAAACCGCCTCGGTTGTATTTTACAGAGAAGCGGGATATAAATTATTATTATTATTATTATTATTATTATTATTATTATTATTATTATTATTATTATTATTACATTGAGTGATATACATGAATTACGATTTACGGGCAACATTAGTACAAAAGACATTACTAAGGATTCTGCCTGGTATGATATGGGAGGAGGGCAATGTGGGAGTGACACCACCAGTTAACCACACTGGGAGACATCAACCCTAATGGTGCCACTGGTCATAATCCAACACTTAAGTCACTATACCACACTGGCTCTTGTGTTGTTGTTGAGTGCCTTTAAGTCATTTCCAACTTACGGCAACCCTAAGGCAAACTATCATGGGGTTTTCTTGACAAGTTTTTTCAGGGAGGGTTGCCATTGCCATCCTCTGAGGCTGAGAGAGTGTGACTTGCCCAAGGTCCATCCAATGGGTTTACATGGACAAGCCGGGATTTGAACCCCGGTCTCCCAGTGTCCTAGTCCAACACTGCAACCACACTGCTTCTCGGAAGAAACAATACTTATTGGACAATTTCTCTCTTCTACACAACCTTTAAAGATACAGGAGCCTGCTGTGGTTTCCACTTTGGCCACCCTATACTGGAGACAAGCTGGCAACCACAGTACTATGCAGCTGTTAAATGCAGAGGAGCATGGGACACATATCAAGTTGGCAATCTAATTTCCCTGCAACAGCTAAATCCACCGGTGCACAACTGAACAAACTGGCAAATACACGACTATGTACCTGTTATACGTACAAGAGCAGGAGATGGTGGACAAGCTGACAATCACACTGGGATGTAGCTGTAAATGCAGAGGAGTAGGGGACAGATGTCAACTTGGCAACCTAATTTCCCTTTAACAGCTAAAGCCACTGGCACAATCGAACAAACTGGCAAACACACAACAGTGGTCCCTCTGCATTTGCTGGGGTTAGGAGTGAAGGAAACGCAAATTAAAAAAAAAAAATCACTATTCTTATTACCTCTCTAGGAATTTCCAGGTCCTCCAGTGCAACTCTATGGTCAATATCTGCCAAAGGTTGATCATAGAATCATGCTGGAGGACCTACAAATGCCTAGAGAAGTGTTTTCTCTAGGAACATCTAGGTCCTCCAGCACAACTCTATGGTCAAATTCTGGCAGAGTTGCGTTGGAGGACCTAGAGATTCATATAAAGGACATATTAATCAAAATCCTAAATAATCAAAGCCACAAATGTGGGGGGGGGGGCAACTGTAGTATGCACCTGTTAAGCATACAAGAGCAAGAGCTTGTGAGGAAGTTGACAACCACACTTCGATGCTACAGTTAAATGCAGAGGAGCAGGGGCAGAGAACAAAGTTGGCAACCTCGCTTCTCTGCAGTTGTCCAGTCCATAGAAACAGAAGTTGGTGGCTGAGTTGGCAATCTCACTGTCAAGGAAGCTGTTAAAGAGCACAAGAACAGGAGATGGAGAAAAAGTTGACAGCCTCACTTTCATGAAAAATGCACAGGACCGGGGAGGAAGGCAGTGTCCTCTGCCATTGCAGTAGCCCTTTAATGCACAGCATGGAGCAGTTGTAGAATCATAGGACTTTATCACACGAGGGAAAATTGCGGTTTTAAACAGTCATTATCCCGGGAAAATCGCACAATCGCGGGAAGATTTTCACACACATCACAGTTAAAAAGGACTTATCCCAGGGAATAACCAGGGCATAACCAGCAACAAATCATTCACGGGATTTCCCTGTGAATAATTTGTTGCTGGTTATGCCCTGGTTATTCTCGGGATAAGTCCTGTTTAATCATCACATTGTGTGAAAATGTTCACTGTGATTACGTTATTTTCCCAGGACAATGACTATTTAAACCCCCAATGTGAAAAAGTCCGTAGAGTTGGAAGGGACCCCTAGATGCCATCCAATCTAACCCCCTGCTCAGTGCAGGATCTCCAGCTAAAGTATTCCCTATCTGGCCTCTTTTTGAAGAGATCCAGAGAAGGAGACCCCACCACCTCTCTAAGCAATCAGTTCCATTGCCAAACCGCTCTCACTGTCTAGAAGTTTCTTCTAATATTCAATCAAAATGTCTGTAACTTCTAATCTCTAACCATTAGACTTAGTTCTACTGTCTGGGGCAGGCGATAGCAAACCTGCCCCCTCCTCTCTGTGACAGCCCTTGAGATATGTAAAGAGTACAATCATGTCACCCCTCAGCCTTGTCTTCACCAATGTAATTTCTTTTAATGCAGGCTAAGACAACATTTGCCTTGTTTGTTGCAGCGCCACAGTGCTGGCTCATGTTCAATTTATGCTCAACAATAAGAGGAGCCATAGCTAAGCCCCTTTGGGTTCAGTCAGTCAACCAATTACAAATCAGATGTTTGCAATGTGATCCTTAGTGCCTCTTCCTTTCCTGAACCCCGCTTGGACCTCTGCGATTTCTCTTTCCATGTATGGATGGAATCTATGTTGCAGAATTTTGAGCATGATTTTGCATGCATGGGAGATTAGTAATATGGCTCTTAGCCATGCTCAAAATGGAGGACATTTTGGAACAGAAAGCTGAAATGGAGGACAGGTGCTGGAAAAGGAGGATGCCTGGTCACCCTGGAGAGGTTTGCCAGATTCAAAACTGGAGAGGGCTCCTATGCCTTTCATGGTTGTGCAGAACAGGGCATTTCAGCAGGGATTGCTTGTTTTGCAACCAGGTAATAAATTTCACCCTTGCTGAAATTCTCTCTCCTTCACAGTCACTCAAGGCAGAGGAGCTCTGTCCAGTTTTGAATCTGGCAACCCTAGTGGAGATGCATGTTTTTGTGTGGCTAGGGTTTGCAACAGGAAAATAAGGGTTAAATATCAGAGTCTGGATTCCTAGAGAAGCTCAGACATTTCAAGGGGTGGGGAGCCAGGCATCCACAGCTGGCTCCAGCTTCCTGACCAGCCTTTTTTAAGAAGGGATTTTGGTGGGTGGAAAAGGAAAAAGTCCCCTTCTTTAATGCAAGCAACACCCCAAGGATGAGAAAATGTGGCTTGAGACATTGTGAAGGGGAGCTGATCCTTTGCATTCCTCAGAGGTAGTGACACAGGTTTGATTTTTAATTTTTTTAATTTTATATTTGCATTTTTCAAATTTGTAAAGCTCACATTTTGCACTCACATATAGGTTTGCTCTATATGTCTTTTCACATTTGCATTTTCCAAATTTGTTAAAGCTAATACTGTACTTTGCATTCCTCAGAGGTATTGATATAGATATGCTTTTTATTTAGATATATATTTTAAAAATTGAATTTCCCCAAATATGTAAAGCTCACATTTTGCAATCCACAGAAGTATTGATACAAGTTTGCTTTTTATTTTTATTTTTTAAATTGCATTTTCCAAATGTGTAAAGCTAACACTTTGTATTCTTGAAGAGGTCTTGATACAGGTTTGCTTTTTTATTTTGATTTATTTTTTTAAAATTGAATTTTCCAAATTTGCAAAGCTTGCACTTTGTATTCTACAATGAACTGATACAGGCTTGCTATGTATTTATTTATTTATTTGACTATTTATTAATTTATTTGTTTGTTTCATTTTCCAAATTTGTAAAACCCACACTTTGTATTCTTCAAAGGTATTATTGATACAGGTTTGTATTTTATTTTGATTTTTTTTTTAAATTTGCATTTTCCAAATTTGTAAAGCTAACACCTTGGATTCTTCAGAGGTCTTGATACAGGTTTGCTTTTTATTTAGATTTATTTTTTTTAAAAAAATTGAATGTCCCCAAATTTGTAAAGCTCACACTTTGCGCTCCACAAAGGTACTGATAATAGGTTTGCTTTTTATTTTTGTTTTTTTAATTGCGTTTTCTAATTTTGTAAAACTAACATTTGTATTCTTCAGAGCTATTGATGCAGGTTTGCTTTTTATTTTTATTTATTTATTTTTTAAATTTAATTTTCCAAATTGATACACTGCATTCCTCAGAGGTATTGATATAAGTTTGCTTTTTATTTTTGCTTATTCATTTTTAATTTGCATTTTCCAAATTTGTAAAGCTCACAATCTGGTTTTGGATGGGCTTCCTGTTAAATAAGCCCTATTAATAGAATAAAGTTCTGAGAAAACATTGCATGAGGATGGCAATCAGAAGAACCCAAAGCTCCAGGACTTCAAAGGATCAGTTTTTGAAATAATAATAATAATAATAATAATAATAATAATAATAATGATGATGATGATGATAATGATAATGATAATCTGATTCCTAGCTTCTTGGAAAGAATTGAAATCATTGAGAGTCCAGACCTCCAGTCATTACCACTTAATAGATCATCATCAATTTATCAATGATAATAAATAATAATAATACCACCATCACTTAAAGTGTACCAAATTTTCAAAGTATATCTATCTCCCTGATTCCTAGATTTTTGAATAGCATCCTTGATATAGTCCAAAACTCCCAATTTGTAATGGCAGATAGAGCGTGAAAGTGAAATAATTGTCTGAATCCTGTTGCTATTTCTAATTAGAGTAGACCTATTGAATCAATGGGATTTACCTATTTGTGGACTCACCATTGAATAACTGAAGAGTACGCCATATTCACAAAAAGTCAACATAGGTTTCTCACAAACAAGTTTCTCACAAACAAGAAGCAATGCAGTTTGACATCGCTTTAACTGGCATGGTTCAATGTTAGGTCTTCTTTTATTTTCTTTCCATATTTCCGTATTTTCTTTTTGTATTATGTGCTAGTTGTGTGTGTGTTGTCTTGGTCCTTGCTGGTTTAATACAATATTAAAATTTGGTCAAAAAAGAATTTTTAAAAAAGGGGAAAAAACGTACCCCATATCTAATAATAATAATAATAATAATAATAATAATAATAATAAATTTTATTTATATACCGCCCATTGGTGACCCAATCCGGGCAGTTCACAACATTAAAATAATACAGCCTAAAACCAACATATTTCCCACCCCCCCTTTAAAAAACTATTAAACCAGATTTAATTAAAACCAATCCCAACAAATTTAAAATATACAATAATAATAAATGATGATGATGTACTCACTGGTACCTAAGTTCTTTCTTTATTTTTTAAGTTTTATCAAATAACAAATTTACAAACAATAGAAACAACAGACCTTCAGAATGTGCAAAGAGAATTTCCAACCAATAATACATTCTTTCGAAGTTGTAAAAAGATCCAGAAAAGGAAATAATAGATCATTTTGCCGCAGTCGTGTGGTCAATGTCCATGATGTCCTTCCAAAAACTAGCTTGGTGCGAAGGTAGAGCAAAAAAGAGATATATTGTTATTGACACAATCAATAAAAACAGACCAATCGTCAATGAATGTGTGTGTCTTTTTTTTGTCTGGATCTGGTACCTAAATTCTTGAAGGGAATTTGAATCCTTGATAGTCCAAAATCTCAGCTGGTAACACAAGTTAGGAGATTATCACACAAGAGCCTTACATCCTCCTCCCGTTATTACCGTAAATCACATTTAAATCTTCCTAATCGCGCAATTGGGGTTCACACCCCTCCACTTTTCTCCTGTCCTCCTTCCATGTTTAAAGCGTAATTGAAATTTCCCAGCATGCTTGTCCCATCAGAAAAGCGTATTAGTTTTAGATGATGATGATGGTGATGATTTTTAACTCTGTTTCAAATTTTATATTTGTAATTTTTATATTTTTTTCAATATAAACTTTTATTATAAAAAAATAAAATAAAGTATATTGTGCATATAATGTATCAACAAAGATTTTGTCATTTTTACAATTATATAAGAAAGAAAAAAGAAAAAAAAGATTTATTAAATTCATATTGGTGCTTCACTTATGTCAGTTCTTCTTCACTTCCTATTTCCGTCTTTTGCAAGTGTTTCATGTTTTTCTTTTTCTTTTTTATTTTGTTGTTCCTTGCTAAATTAATATATTTTTGTATATATATAAATCTGGTCATAAAAATAATTTTGATAGCTTTGTTACTTAAATCTTATATATCTATAATTTTATAACCTTACTTAAATTAATTTGCTATGATGTCTTTTACTAATTCCTCTTCTTTGTTTTCCCTATTAAGCCTTGGGGGCTGTGTTCTTTCCAGTCTTTTTTCTCTCTCTCTCTCTCTCTCTTTCCGTTAATTTTCCAATTTTCTTTGTTTATTTATTACCTTCCTTTATTGTCTTTTTTTTTATTGGTTGTTGTTTTTTTCTTTTTCAAAAATTTGTGTCTCTTAATATTTTTACTTTGTTATTTGAGAGTTCTTTTCATGTGTTTTTGCAATCTTACTCTTCCAGAAGTATTTTTAAGGTTTTAATTGTTGTTTTAATATATTTTATATATGTTGTTAGCCGCCTTGGGTCCCACTTTGGGAGAAAGGCGGGATAAAATAAAATAAAATAAAATAATAGAGTCATCATTTGGTAATAATGGAAGTTCCCGTTGATTTTTGTGGGTTTTTCGGGCTGTGTGGCCATGTTCTAGAAGAGTTTCTTTCTGACATTTTTGCCAGCATCTCTAAAGATGCCAGCCACAGATGCTGGCGAAACGTCAGAAAGAAACTCTTCTAGAACATGCCACACAGCCCGAAAAACCCACAAAAAACTATGGATCCCGGCCATGAAAGTCTACGACTTCACATTGAAGTTCCCGTTATTACCAAATGGCAGCTCCATTACGCTTTTCTGACAGGACAAGGGTGCTGGGAAGTCTCAATTACGCTTTAAACATGGTTTGTTTGTGATTTAATTTTAATTTTTTTAAAAAAATAAAATTAAACATGGAAGAAGGACAGGAGAAAAGTGCAGGGGTGTGAATCCTGATCGCACGATTCGGACGATTTAAAGACAGGAGGAGGATGTAAGGCTCCCGTGTGATAATCCCTTAAGACTATGAAACCACCACCACCAATAATAGTAATGTTCCTATTATACGAAAAAGAGTGGACACTTCGGGATTGATGTCTTCAGTTCAGCCAACTTCATAGCCTGGAACAGGGGTAGGCAACCTAAGGCTTGGGGGCCGGATGCGGCCCACCAAGGCCTTTGGACCGGCCCGAGGACGATCCTACCACTGCCACCTTCCACCGTGATGATATTGATTATTGTTGTTATTACTTGTTCTTAGGGTTTTCTTGGCAAAATCTCCACAGGCGTTTTGCCATGGCTTTTCTGGGGCTGAGAGATTATGCATGCATATTTAAAATAATAATAATAATTTTTATTTATTTATTTATTTATTTATTTATTTATTTTGGTGCTTCGGCCCCCCCAATTGTCTGAGGGACAGCAACCCGGCCCCCGGCTCAAAAAGGTTGCCTACCCCTGGTCTGGAATGTTACTTTTTTACTCACAGCCGTATATTTGATTTCTTGGCAGGACAAAATGGCAGCCGAGCAGAGCGTGCCATCCGTGCAGACTTTCCACTTCCAGTCCGAGGCGCAACAATGTCAGGTGAAACAGGAACCTACAGAGCGGTCACCCTACTTCTGGGGCTCTCAGGAGCTCTTAAAAGCGGTCCGTGTTTCCGAAGCAGGACTCGGCTATCCGCAAGCTCTGTGGGATGAGAGAAACGCTCCGTTTGACGACCCGGTTGCCTCCGGCCAGTGGTCCAGAAGGCAACAAGTAATGGGGGGCTTACCAGTCGTCACTAGAGATGCCCCACCGACATGCATTGGTCCAGATGGAGGGGCACCGCAAGCCTACAAGGGCCTAGGTCTCCATGAACAATACGAACCTGTGAAGGAAGAGATGTCTCACGATGCTGCCCTGGAAAGAGAGACTCAGCGCGAGCGTTTCCGGGTTTTCCGCTACGGAGAAGCCGAGGAGCCGAGGGAGGCTTGCCAACGTCTTTGGGAACTTTGCCAGCAATGGTTGCAACCAGAGAGGAACACCAAGGAGCAGATCTTAGAGTTGGTGGTCTTGGAGCAATTTCTGACCATCCTTCCGCCGGAGATCCAGAACTGGGTAAGGGAAGGTGGCCCGGAGACCTGCTCCCAGGCAGTGGCCCTGGCTGAGGATCTCCTACTGAGGCAGCAAGAGGCCAAGGAAAGGCAAGAAAAGGAGGTGAGGAGATGAATGGTGGCCCTTTGTTTGGGATGAGGAAGAGGGGAAGAGCTGTAGTTTCAGAGGGCTGGTTATGACTGATGGAATAGAGGGCATGCTTATCAGATTTGCAGATGGCACCAAATTAGGTGGGATATCTAATACCCCAGAAGACCGGATCAAAATTCAAAATGACCTCAATAGATTGGAAAGCTGGGCCAGAACTCCACTAGGCTTTTGTAGCTCCTCCAGAGCAATTCTATAGTCAGTGTCTGGCAGATGTTGACCACAGGGTTTCACTGGAGGATCTAGAGCAGGGGTCCCCAAACTACGGGCCAGACCCGGCCTGCCGAGGCCTTCCTACCAGCCCGCCGTCGCTCGTGCCCGCCGCCGGACCCCATTTTGTCTTCCAAAATGGTGTATGGAATCGTGCGCATGCACACTACTCAGGCGTCATTTTGTCTTCCAAAATGACACCCGCTGTCGTGCGTGCATGGCACTGCTCGGGCGCCATTTTGTGTTCCAAAATGGCGCCCGGTATTGTGTGCATGTGCGCGCAAGTGTGCACACTCATTTCTGGCCTCCCAGAAGATCTGGGGGCCAGCAAACCGGCCCCCAGATCAAAAAGTCCGGGGACCCCTGATCTAGAGATTCCTTGAGGAGGGAGCAAGCTTGTTTTCTGCTGCTCCAGAGAACAGGACCTGGACCAGTGGATGCAAACTACAGGAAAAGAGATTCCACCTCAACATTAGGAGGAACTTCCTGACAGTAAGAGCTATTTGACAGTGGAATACATTCCCTTGGAGGTTGGTGGAGTCTCCTTCTTTGGAGGTCTTTAAACAGAGGCTGGATGGCCATCTGTCGGGGATGCTTTGATTTTGAGTTCCTGCATGGCAAGGGATTGGACTGGATAGCCCTTGGGGTCTCTTCCAACTCTATGATTCTGTGATTCATTATGAATATTCAAATATCCAAAAAGCCAAAAATATTCAAATATCCAAAAAGCACAGGAGCAAGTTACTAGCTAAAACATCCTCTAAATAAAAAGGTATTTGCCTGCCAGCAGAAGGTGAGAAGAGAAAGAGCCAGGCTAGTCTGTTTTAGAAGGGGATTTTGTAGGCCACTGAGAAAGCCCTGTAGCACAGCGGTCCCCAAACTATGGCCCGTGGGCCGAACCCGGCCCGTCGAGGCCTTTGAACCGTCCTGTGGCTGTTCCTACCACCACCACCGCCGCCGCGCATGCACGATGCAGGGTGCCATTTTGTGTTCCAAATTGGCGCCCGGCGTCACGCGCACATGCGCATGACTTCGGGCACATGCGCATGACTCAGGCGCCATTTTGTGTTCCAAAATGATGCCTGGAGTCATGAGCATGTGCGTGTGATGCCAGGCGCATGCACACCACTCCGGGTGCCATTTTGGAAGACAAAATGGCACCCGAGTCGTGTGCATGCATGCCTCCAGCCCCCCAAAGATCTGGGGGCCAGCGAACCGGCCCCCAGATCAAAAAGTGTGGGGACCCCTGATAGCAGATTTGATCCTGGAAGTCCTGGATTTGCTACATACATGACTGTTTGGTTCCCCACATCTGTTTTCAGGTCCTGATCCGTCAACCATCTGTGAACCCCCCTGAAGTAGAACAGGAATCTTTGAATATTGAGCCCAAACAGCTTTATGGAGAACCGAAGCAGGAAGACACAGAAGATGCCATCATTGTGGGTGAGGCTTCTGTTATGGTGCTCATCATCTTATAGAAGTCAGGTATATTGGGAAGTATGCGGAGTAGTGGTTTGAGAGCTGGGCTACGGTTCTGGAGACCGGGGTTGGATTCCCGGCTCATCCATGAAACCCACTGGGTGACTTTGGGCAAGTCACACTCTCTCAGCCTCAGAAGGCAAGGGCAGACTCGGGACCAATGAGGTTTGGTGGGCCCTTGGTATCTGCTGGGGTTTGGTTCCAGGATATCCTGTGGATACCAAAATCCATGGATGCTGAAGTCCCATTATAGACAGTAGGTGGCATAGGAAAATGATGTTCCTTATATAAAAAATCAAAATTAAGGTTTGCTTTTTTGAATTTATTGTATATCTTTTTGAAATATTTTCAAGCTGTGGATGGTTGAATCCATGGATAAAAAATCTAGGGCGGATTGTTTCTGTACCTGAAAACCCCATGATAGGTTTGCCTTGGGGGTCACTATAATTCAGAAGTGACTTGAAGGCACACAACAACAAATCTGGAGACCAGGGTTCAATTCTTCAGCCATGAAACCCATTGGGTGACCTTGGGCAAGTCACACACTCTCAGCCTCGGGAAGGTGATGGGAAACCTTCTCTGAACAAATCTTGCCAAGAAACCCCCATGATAAGTTCGCCTTAGGATTGCCATAAGTCAGAAATGACTTGAAGGCATACAACAACAATGTCTGTGGAGGTTGCTTGTTTAATAGAGACATTTTTGGGTGCACTTTCAGCCCACTGTTGTCAAATGAGCATCATCTCTACAAAAAACAACTAACGCGTCTGCAAGTTTGAACCAGAAAGTGGCTGTGCATAGCACCAACTGGCTTGTATATTGTATATACAGATTTTGTTATCCATTGGGGGGTCCTGGAACCAAATCCCAGCGGATACCAAGGGCCCACTGTACTGTTTAGTAAAAATTAATAAAAACAATTTTCTCCCCAATATTGGCCCTCTACACATCATAAAAGGTTTAATAATAATAATAATAATAATAATAATAAAATTTATTTATATCCCACCCTATGGAAATCCAATCAGTGTGGCTTACAACCATAAAAACATATACAATACCCATAAAAACATATACAATACCCATAAAAACATGTACAATACAACAAACCCCCTCCCCCCTTAAAACAGTGTTAAATCAATAATAATTTAAAACATTATTACTGATAATTTTTTATTTAAGGCTCATGGGTGACCCTTTTTGGAACTGAAAGATAGCCAGAAGCTTCCTGTTTGTTTTTTGTAGTCTTGTCTGGGGTCAAAAATGGCTCAGAGGACAAAACCAATCTACTAAAAAAATTGGGGAGGGGATAGGGGCCATAGCAGCCCCAAAACAGCTTTGGGACATATATGTAGTCCACAGGCTAGACCAGGGGTAGGCAACCTAAGGCCCGGGGGCCGGATGCGGCCCCCTGAGGCCTTTGGACCGGCCCCAGGCTGCCGCCTGCTGTCGCAGTCACCCCCTGCCGCTGCCCGCCATGATGATATTGATTATTGTTATTA
>CM034703.1:326351438-326368169 GCA_020142125.1 Phrynosoma platyrhinos
TACTTACGCAGAAAAGTATTTAGCAAGTATCCAAACAAGTCCCCTCCCCAAAAAAAAGACAGTCCAGAGTCGGAATTACCTGCTGTGGAGCTGACAGTGTCAGGGCTGCCAGGGATACTCTGGGGGGCAGGAGACACAGGGTTAGGCAGAGGATCAGCTTCTAAAAACGAAAAAGAAATCCTTTCAGTTACAGCATAAAACAAACACGCTCCAAACACTGCCTGCACATCCCAGCTCAGTTTCACTCCTACTCTCAGGATCATAGGTCCTGCCATGCTTGCTAGCCATGTTTTGTATATGCTTTGTAATACTGGATGATGGGATGTGCTACACGACTGTTGATGCTGGGTGGATCATTCATGGCACAGGTGAATGAACAGATGTGTGTGGAAGAAAAATGAGCTGTGAACTATCAAGGTCAATTCTATGAGAATACTTGGTACAGAGGGGAATGGAGAGGTAGTCCTAGACTAAAGGGATGTAAGCCCATGAAAAATCTTTGAATTGCTACATGATTTTAATATACACTGTAACCAAAAATACTTCTGTCCTGACAACACTGTTATGCTGTGATCAATTCAGTTTTCCAAATAAAGTTTTCTGACTTTGCTGTGGCTTGTGTTTCTGAATTGAAGTTAGCCAGTACATGGCACCGCCCAGTGACAGATTACCATTCATGTACCTATCAAAGTGTCAGGAACAGTCTTTCCATGGTGCTCACATCACACAGTATGAACCACAGAATGAACTTCTTGTTGTATTTGTAACCAACAATCAAGTGCCTGAAATTGCTGATTTCCCCCTGCTCTTCCTTCCTTTTTCCTTTCGTGTTGCTTCTCTTAGAAAATAAGCTACCAAGAAAGGGCAACCTCATTTCTGATCTGCTCTGGGAGCCTTTATTTAGGGTGAACTAGCTAAAAGGTATCTTAAACAGATCAATCATAAATAAAACTCTATTGGACCAATTCACTTTAACAACTACCATCATAAAAAAATAAGCTCAGAAATAAGGTTTACTAGCCTCGTGTCATCAAGACCACCTGGCTCTTTCAAGCAATGCACCAGATGAATTTATGTCGTATGCTACAAGACCAGAGCTGCTAGTCACATTTGCTAGATAATTCTGGGAGTTGTGGTCCAAAAAGTAATTTCTCCAAGCTCTGAAGTTACCTCCAACACCCCATCTCCTTGCTGAGGTTCTGGAGACTTGCTAGGAAATAGTGGCTGTGGGAACAGAGGCTCTCAATATTTTTCCAATATTTTGCTCTGGAGAACATTCTAGGTATGGCGTTTACCACAGGCAGGGAGCAGCTGGGGAGGCTCTCTGAAGCAGCTGTGTGGGTAGAGCAGGGGTGAGACATTGTGCAAAGACCACTTCTTGAACCCCAGGCCTCCTCCGCAGGTGGCACTGGCACATCGCAGCACACCAGAAGTAGTAGCACATCAATTCTAGTAACCATCCCAGCCAGGTTTTGGTTGGGAAAAGTCCTTTGGGAGAACTATGGGGGTCAAACAGACCAGTGGCTTAGAGCAACATCTGGCGCCAAGCAGCATGGGGCAGACTGCCGGTAAGGAGCAGTTTTTTAACGCTTCTTTTGCAGCTGTGTTAGCTGTTTTTTTGGATTTTGGAATATCTGCACATACCCAAGTCTAAACATGAAATTCATGGTGGTAGAATCCAAAAAAATAGCCATGTTAGTCTGGAAAATCAGTTTGCAAAGGGATCTTGTAGCATCTGGGACTAAGGTCCAAAACACACTGCAGAAACAAGAGTTTGGCACCGCTTTAACTGGCCTGGCTCAGTGCTTGGGAATCCTAGGAATTGTAGTTTATTGTGACACCAAGCTCTCTGACAGAGAAGGCTAAATGTCTCTCAAAACTACAGTTCCCAGAATTCCCTAGCATTGAGCCAGGGCAGTTAAAGCAGTCTCATACTGGATGACTTCTGTAGTGTGTTTTGGACCGTGCTGAAAGAAAGAAGCTAGTAGCACGAGCTTTCATAGACTCAAGTATTTCTTTCAGTTAGTCTCAAAGGTGCTATAAGATCCCTTTGCATGAAATTCTTGTATGTTTCTTATACACCTTATAAATGCAGCCTGAAGGTAATTTAAATAATTTTATTCATGAAACCAAGTTTGTGTACACTGAACCATCAGAAAGCAAAATTGTCACTATCTCAGCCTCCCATGTGGACAACATTGGATTTTGGAGTACACTTGCCCCTCCACATTTCTGGCTTTGACTTTTGCGGATTTGATTATTCACAGATTTTATTAGTATGTTCTCTATAGAAATATCTAGGTCCTCTAGCACAACTTTAACCAAAAGTTGCACTGAAGGACTTAAGAGAATCCTAGAGAGACACTCCACTAGGCATTTGGAGCTCCTCCAGTGCAATTCTATAGTCAATGTCTGGCAGATGCTGACCACAGAGTTTCACTGGAGGACCTAGTCCTAGGGTTTCCTAGAGAGATGTTCTCTCAGGTAAAAATATAGTGTTTTTGTTATTTGCATTTTTTCCACATTCACAGGGTTCTGTGCCTATAACCCCAGCAAATGTGGAGGAACACGTGTATTTCAGATTTTGGAAATCTGGATAAGAGATACTCAATCTGTAATAACCCTCAGAAAGTTGACTTGGGAATTATTTTGTTAAAAAAGGAGGGGAATGGGATTAAGAGGCTTTGGAGTTGCCAGAAGCCACACTTTCCTCACATATCTGGTAGAGGATGCCTCACTTTGCCTATTGCAGGGTGAGGCAAGTGTGGCCCCCATACCTGATTCCCCTCAATTTTCTTTCTCAGGCCAAAAAGGGGGAGCTGTCTTTCTCAGAAGCCTCCAGGAACAATGGTTTGCCTTTACAATAGGTTACAGGCAGCCCTGTGCTGTTTAACATAAAAAAACAAAGGATTTTCAAAATCACAAAGTGCATTCTGGTCATTTCTAATTCTGTTTTTGTCAATCCTTTTGTAATTACTGACAAAAGGAGGGGGCAATTTATACAGCCTCTGGAGGTGCCTATGATCGAAAGATGTCCTCTTCAACTTGCCAAAGTTGCCCTCATATAAACTAATGGGAGGACTAATCTTAATATTGTTTTTATGTCTGCACACAGGAAAGCAGGCAGAAAAAAAGTTAAATTCCCTTCAGGAAGGCAACAAGGGTAGACCTGGGCCAGATTTGATGAAGACTGCTGGATTCCCACGTTACTCCTCCACCAAAGCCTCCTTCTGCAAACTTATTATGTCACCTTGGAGACTAAAAAAATCTCCCAATGTTTGTAGAAATATACTTGGTATCCGCTGGACACCCTCCCACCCCATGCATACCAAAATCCATGGATGCTCATCCCATTAAACACAATGGATAGTAAAATGGAGTCCCTTATATAAAATGGCAAAATCAAGGGTTTTTTATATATATATATTTAGTATTTTCAAGCCATGGATGCTTGAATCCATGGATAAAGAATCTGTGGCTACAGAGGGCCAACTCTCTCTATATTTTTAAAGGATTAAAAAAAGCCTGATGCAGTTCAGAAAACTACCCAATGAGGACTGAGCACAGTCAGTTACCACAGAATACTGACTATTGAGAGGAAAAACCATGAACACCAGGGGAAGTGGGAATGAAAACCAAATACGTTGAAAAAGGATATAGCCAACTGACGGCTGCAACTTGAAACATGCACCTCACAGACTCCTCTGGAACGTGTATATTTTTATGATTTCAAAATGTGTACATTTCCCTGGGAAGTGATAAACTATACAGATATGTGTGTGCTGAAACTGACCTTCTGCCACTGGAACCACAACAATGGGATACCCACCAACAGTCAGCTGAGGGGTGCCTTCTGGTTCCTCAAAGATGTTCTGTGCTTTAGACACAACAGCACTAGAGTCCACTGAATCGACAAGTTCAGTGGAAAACTGTGCAGGGGGATCACATTGGTCTTGAGTCTGGTGACAATCCTCAGACTCTTTGGAGGGACCTCCCTCCCCTGGAGCATAGGGGAGGGGATTATCTCCTCCTGGCTCTTCCTGGTACATGAAATTTGGGATCCTCTCAGGAAGTGGCGGTAAAGCTGACTCCATAATACGATCCAGCTCATCGTAGAAGGGGCATGTCATAGGCTCTTTCCCAGCCAAGTTATTCTCCTTGACTTTCTTGTAGTCCCGCCGCAGTGTTTTGGTCTTGGTCCGGCATTCCTGAGGCGTCCGCTCATGCCCCCTCTTGGCCATCTCATTGGCAATGACCTGGAAAGTGTCCATGTTCCGGTGGCTGGTCTGGAGGACTTGCTGGATCCTTTGCTCCCCCCAAATATCCAGGAGGTCAATCACTTCACCGTGTGACCAGTTGGTACCCCGGCGGCTCATTTTGTGGAAGTTGTGTATGGGCGTGATGGAGCCAACAACTACCAAGAAGAACAGAAGAAGGGTGCATGGAACAGACACCTTATTTTTAAAAGTCCATCTCATGGTAGACTAAACCTGAACTCTCAATTTAAAATGTACATATTTATCCAATTTATAAATAAAGATGAAATACTGTAAACGTATTACACATTTATAAATAAATCTTTATGTATTTACAGAAATTATAAGTATGAATAAACATGGATTTATCATAATTTAATTAATGAATGAAATTTATAAAATAAATTAACCCAACACTGGGGCTCAAACAGGTTCGTTAAGTATTTTATTTTCCCCAAAATATATACCAGGAAAATTGTATCCTCCTTATACAGTAAATTTATATTTTCTTTCTCAAAATTCTTCCAAGGAGTAAAAAGCCTCATAGTTACACATTTATGCATTCAAAACTATATATACTAGTGTCCCTAAAACACGTCACAATATACCGTAATAGATTAACCAATTAATATATTAATGCACTTAATATATTAATCCTCAGAGTCTTGGTTGATGGCACTAGGTTCAATAACACATGGAGGGCGTCCCCTGAACAATTTTAACCACAGTAAAGCACAAAAACAGAACATCAAAATACACACAAACAGGAGCAATGGGTATTAAATGTTGATTTTCAAAGGCCAGATGGAATAAATAGATTTTTATTAAAATTAAAATACTCTAAATATTCCCCTCTCAAAAGGGGGAACTTCTTGAATGGCAAAATGCTAAGGCAGGGGTGTGGAAGGCATGTGTGTCTGTGTGTGTGTATATGAGATTTTAGAGAGAATACACCTCTAGGCATTTCTAGGTCCTCCAGCATGATCCTATGGTCAACTTCTGCCAGAAACACACCACAGAATTTTGCTGGAGGACCTAGAAAATGCCTAGAGAGAACATATTTTTTCAGGCATGGGTAAGTGTAACTGTGGGTTCTTGTCCCACAGATATAGGGGTCATACTGTACAACAAGGCATAGGTGGTCTAAGGGTACAGGCATTGTGTCCCTATCTCTTCTTCATTTTCATTTTGAAAAAACATGAAAAACATTGCCTTTTTTTGAGGGAATGAGGCTTGGGGCAGGATTCCTGGGCAGCAAAATTGGGCCCTTGAGCCCAGCAGAACTGCCCACTCCTGCCATGGAATCTATATGCCTTACTTTTTAAATGCAAGGCAGCCATTTTTTTAAATTTTATTCCCTCATCCTTTTAAGGCCTTCAACCCACATCATGTGAAGGATTCACTGCTTGCAACCCTGTGGCCAAACCACCCCTGGCACATTCTTTGGAAAGAGTCATTTCCAAATGAAGAGGGCTATAGAATCATAGAGATTGAAGGAACTACAACGGCCATCCAGTCCAACCTCCTGCTGTGCAGAAATACACAATCAAAACATTCATGTTAGATGGCCATCCAGCCTGTTTAAAAACCTCCAAAGAAGGAGACTCCACTGCTGAGATAGCCTGTTCCATTGTTAAAAAGCTCCTACCCTCAGAAAGGTCTTTCTAATGTTTAGGTGGAATCTCTTTTCCTGTAGCTTGAAACCACTGCTCTGTATCTCTGGAGCAGCAGAAAACAAGCTGGCTCCATCCTCAGAAGGGATTTGACACCTCTTCAAACACTTAAACGTGGCTATTATGTCACCTCTTGATCTTCTCTTTTCCAAGCTAAACCCAAGTTTGCTACTAGAGTGTACAAATGGATAATTAGACCAAAACTAGAGAACTCTATGGCCTTCCAGAGATTTTTGGATTGTGCCTCCTGCTAGTCTTACCCAACAAGGTGTATGGTAAGAGATCATGGGAACCTCAGTCCAACAACATCCAAAAACTTACACACATTTCTGATACTTTAAAAGAGCAGAAGAGCTTGGAAAAGCTACTTTTTGAAATACAAGTGCCACAATTCCCCAGCTAACCAGCATTGCTATTGGCCATGCTGGCTGGTGGGTTCTAGAAACCGTAGTCTGAAAAATACAAATTTTTCCATGCTGTAGAACAGGAATGATAATGATGAATGAGGTATTTGGGATGTGGATGGTGTATGGGGTGCATAACTCAGCGCATTTTCCACACTTAAGCAAAATATATCTTCTGCTACCAGTATCTTGGGACAGAATGAACCCATAGGCTCCACTGGTAAGTAACATTTAATCTTTAATCCCTAGGCCATTTGTGGCTCCAAGTACTCCTCCCCCAAGAGTTAAAGATTTTCTACTGATATTTCAGACCTTTAAATGCAAAACTATAAATGGTAAAAAGGAACCAGATGCATAAATTGAATGGGACAGTCTGTATTACAGTCAATTAGCATATTCAATAGTCAATATCATGACTAATCTCATATTAATTAAAATCAACCTAAGTACTGTACTCGTGTATAAGTCTAGAAATTTTAGTTAAAAAATTGGCCCAAAAACCCCAGAGTCAACTTATCCACAGTTCAATGTAAGTACTGTACTTTAACTCTCATATAAAAAAGAAAGGCAAGAATGGTGAAAGGCAAGAATATACTCTATCCTGGAAGAACTGATCCCCTTCTACTCTCTCATCTATCCAATGTTTAGTATGAGCACAAACAGTTATGCCTGCTGGAATTTTATAAGTTCTTTGGATTTTCCTTTGCTTCATCCATTAGATACTTTGTTTTGTACCCCTATATTTTACCCCCAATTTAACCACAGGTCTTACCAAAATCCATAATTTTGGCCTCAAAACCTGACCTGGACTTATACATGAGAATGACTTATAGTTGAGTATATTTTGAGTATATCAAGATATTTTAAATACCCATGTTTAACCTGTATTCTTACCTTCTTTTATTCTGTATCCCCCTTTTTTATATGTGTTATGCCTATGACCGTAATAAAGATTCGGTACATTTGAGGCTCAATAATTAATCAAGGCTCAGTTATGGTTTTGTTCGTAATGACTGGATAGAATTTTATTTCTTAATAATGACATTTAAATATAAATAAAATATAAAGAAAAATAGTCTATTTTCATCTCCCCACTATAAAGAATCAACTAAGCTCCACCCTTCCCATTGGGTGGGCACTACTTCAGCACACTCCCAACCTAAAAAGTGGTCCTGATTCCCTGTGGAAGTTGCCCATCCCGCTGCCTTACCAAGCGAACTGGCCTCCCTCTCCAGCCCTGCCTGGGCCTCCCTGAGGAGCTGCTGCCGCCTGTCCAGTAAGGCATGCTCTGCCTCAGGAGACTGGACATCCATATCTTCAAACAGAACTGGCACCTGGGAAGAGTGAAAAAAAGGACTGCTTTATGGGAGCAATGTATATTTTCTTGATTATAGAATCACAGGATCATGAAGTTGGAAGGGACCCCCAAAGGTCAGCCAGTCCAACCTCATTCTGCCATGCAGGAACACAGAATCAAAGCACTCCCAACAGATGGCCGTCCAGCCTCTGCTTATAGACCTCCAAAGGAGGAGACTCTACCACTCTCTGAAGGAATGGGTTCCATTGTCAAACAGCTCTTGCTGTTGGGAAGTTCTTCTTAATGTTTAGATGAAATCTCTTCCCCTGTAGCTTGAATCAGGGGTAGGCAACCTTTCCCCTTTAAGGGCCGAGGGACTTCAGCTCCCAGAAGCCTCAGCCATGTTGGCCAATAGTCCCATGTTGGCCAATAGCTCCTGGGATTCTGGGAGCTGAAGTCCCTCGGCCCTTAAAGGGGAAAGGTTGCATACCCCTGTTGAATTCATTGCTCCAGGTCTCATTCTCTGGAGCAGCAGAAAACAAGCTTGCTCCATCCTCAATATGACACCCCTATCATATCACCTCTTAACTTTCTCTTCCCCATGCTAAACATACCCAGCTCCCTAAGTCGCTCCTCATAGGGCTTCATAGTTTCCAGATTAGAACTTGCATATCCTACCACACCATAGCACTTTGGCACTTTAAATTTCTATACAGTTTCATAGTGAGCTCAGCACTCTCTAAGTGGTTTACAATCTGTAATCCAATTGCCCCCAACAAGCTGGGTACTCATTTTCTCAACCTACAAAAGGATGGAAGGCTGAGTCAACCTTGGAGCCCTGGGATCGAACTCACAGCGTGGTTGCCAGGAGTATCAGCATTTAACCACTGCGCCACCAGGGCGCCATCATGATTGCTCAAAACCAGGGGTAGGCAACCTTTCCCCTTTAAGGGCCGAGGGACTTCAGCTCCCAGAATCCCAGGAGCTATTGGCCAACATGGGACTATTGGCCAACATGGCTGAGGCTTCTGGGAGCTGAAGTCCCTCGGCCCTTAAAGGGGAAAGGTTGCCTACCCCTGCTCAAAACCATCAGCCAGATCTGGCTTTTGGATCAAATAGGTTTCTGGCAAAGTAATTTGATGGAACTGTAGTCAGGGTCACTTAAGAGTTTGTTGGGAACCCTGGAAACCACTACATAGAATAGTCAAAATACCCCCAATTGCTGCGGGATTGCATGCAGGATCCAGCTACTGCAGAGATAGGGATCATAAGACCTGGGGCCAAATCCAGCCCTCTGGGGCTCCTCCAAGGATCACATCCACTTCCCCAGATTTTACTCCAGTCTCCAAGTTCAAAAGGCCTTTCCCAAGGCTTAGTTACTGTACTTGCAATAAAGGGATGGGGAATCATACTATGTTTCAAATGCTGCTGGACTGCAACTCCCATTAGACCTAGCTTGCATAGCCAAGAGTAAGAAATGCTGGGAACTGCAGTTTAGCAACACCTGGAGGGCTATATGATTGTCACTGTAAAAACTTCAAGCTAAAATATGATGGCCTTTTTCAGTCCCATCCTTTTACCTTTCGCTCAGAATACAGCACCCTGCTCCACCCAGAACAGCTCTGAAACTGAATGCAATCCACAGACACCCATCATCTAAAGCAGCTCTGACACATGGCCACCAGCTTTCTTTCCTAAAAATACAGTTGGCCCTCCATATTCATGGATTCTTTATCCACAGATTCAAGCATCTACGGTTTGAAAATATTGAAAAATATATAAATTCCAAAAAGCAAACCTTGATTTTCCTATTTTATATACTACATATTATTTTACTATGCCACTATACTTAATGGGACGAGCATCCATGGATTTTGGTATCCACCTGGGGTCCTGGAACCAAGCCCAAACAAATACTAAGGACCCGCTATATTGGCCACCCACTTTCCCACCAGTGTCCCAGTTTTCACCTGCTGCTCCTGTCTCTTGACTTCTTGTTGCCTCAGCATGATATCGTCTGGCTGCTGGGGATTTCCCCATCCCAAAAGCGGAGACTGGACCAACTTCAGGTGGTCCCAGCATTGGGGCAGCTCCTCATCAGGCTCCTGCTTCGTCTGCTCCGACCCCATCCATCCCAAAATGTTTGTCAGGTTCCCAGCTTGGATGATGTGAGTCCCTTTCAGTCTTCCGCCTTGTTTGTTGCCCTCGTCCATTTTTATTTGCAATGGCAGACCTTGCTCCTGCACATTTTGGAACGGGAGGACCACTTTGGCGGCTGTTGCTCGCTCGGCGGCCATTTTATTACTTCCTGAACAGAGTAGCCTTGTAACAAAGTCGGCCTACCTTCTGATTCTCTGTGGGCCTCTCTCTTTTGCCTCATGCATGTGGGAAGTTATCAGGCCTGAGACTTGAACTACAAGGGTCGCTCCAGTGATGCTATAAAATATTCCAGGTTATTTGGACAATGAGGTATTGGTGTTTGGAGAAAGGTATGCTCCTGTTAGAAAGGAAGATAGATAAAAGGCACTGTACTAAGATTGTACCAAGAGAATAATTTTACTTATCTGATGTACAGGTTGAGTCTCCCTTATCTGAAATGCTTAGGATCAGAAGTGGTTTGGATTTTGGAATTTTTCGCATTTCGGCATATTTGTATATACATCATGAGTTATCTTGGAGATGGGACCAAAGTCTAAACATGAAATTCATTTATGTTTCATATACACCTTATACAGATAGCCTGAAGGTAATTTTATACACAATATTTTAAATAATTTTGTGCAAGAAACAAAGTTTGCATCCACTGAACCAGGGACAGGCAACCTTTTGAAGACCTGGGCCGGTCTCCCATAGTGCAGGTCTCGGCTCGGCCGGGGGGAGGGGGGAATGGCGGCGCGCGTGCACTCCCACCACCACGCGCGACCCCCCCGCACACACGGCCACCACGGCACATGTCGCAGCCACCATTTTGGTAGTCCAAATCACGGCCGTGACGCGTTTGTGCATGCACAAGAATACTGCGCATGCACAAACGCATCGCGGCTGCCATTTTGACTTCCAAAATGGCGACCGCAGCGAGCGCAGCTGAAAACGCGCCCCGACAACGGCGCGCAGTGGCGGCGATGGTGGCAACCTTCGGCCTGGGCCAGTAAGTCTGGGGCCCGGGGCCTTAACCGGCCCCTGGGCCGTAGGTTGCCGGTCCCTGCACTGAACCATCAGGAAAAGCAAAGGTGTTACCATCTCAGCCACCCAGGTGCACAATTTTGGATTTTGGAACATTTTGCTATTCTGGATAAGGGAAGCTAAACCTGTACATCATGCCTTTTCCCCACAACTGGGACTCCATGTAGGTCTTATCAGAATTTATTTAGAGAGGGGAAGATAAACACATGGGTCATACTAAAACAATGTTAAACCAGTTATAATACTAACAGACTATTGAATCAAAAGGGGTTGTCTGCACAGGCCAAAAGGTTGTTGTTCCTCCCCAGCCTCATGTTGTCTAGTTCAGATAACATAGATCAAAACTCCAGGGCCAGGATTTGGCCCAAATCTGTCCAATGGATCCGGCCCAATCCTGGGTCAATTTGACCTCAGGTTTGTCACAGAGTATCTTAGAAACTCGGCAGCAACCCCCAGCTATTTACATGCCCCCCACGCTTCTTACCTTGCCATGCCACTGCTGGTACTGAGAAGCCCTCCATTGCTGCATCTGATGCAGAAATGGGGGGCCTGGCCATGTGCCCCGTTTCCACATCTGGCCTCTCAGGGGGCTTCTCATTACCAGTGATGGCACAGTAAGATATAGAGCATGCACCCATAGCGGGTCCGAGGTTGGCACGGGGATGGGTGTGTAAACACCCGCCTGTCCCCAAGGACCGATCCGAGTGAGCACAGAATAACGCGGGCTCAGATTGTGTTATCCTGGTCCACTTGCTCAGCCCCAAAGATGATGTAAAAGCACATTGTTTTGAAAAGCAGAGCATCAACTTGTTATAAGCTCCTTTCCAGGTAACCAAGTATAAAAGGGAATAAAAGGCTCTGCCTGCCAGTGGAAGTTCAACAGGAACAGAGACCCGTCTAATTTCCCTTCACAGTCTGTACCTCAAGATGGGAGCAGCCAACAAGAAGGTCCTCTTTCTGTCCCTATAAAATGTGGTTGTGAGGATGGCAGCACAAGGACCCTTTCAGACTGTTTCAGAGCTTTGGTTCCCATTTTAACTGTCATAGCAACTCTAAGGAATCCTGGAATTGGCGGTTGAGAGAGGGCTGTTGAACTTCTCAGCCAGGGAGCTCTAGTGCCTTTCCAGACTACAAGTCCCTGGGTTCTTTGGGTCACAGTTAAAGTGGAACCATGACAGTACAAGGATGCAGTGTGAAAAAGCCTCAAGGGAAGGGATTTCTTCAAAAACCTCAAAACCAAGGAGGGCTCCTACGGGAGAATACAGTCCTTCAGGAACCAAATTTGGAAACACAACAATAAGGATTTCCTGTGATTAAAATTTCCCATATGTTTCTATGGGGGGAAGAAACAGTCAAGGGACCACAGGACAGTAGATCCTTGGTATCACCTTTAAAGCCCTAAATGGCTTGGGTCCAACCTATCTTTGGGACCGTCTCCTTCCATACAACCCAACCCGCACACTTCAGTTCTCTGGGAGGAATCGGTTTCAGCCTGTTAAAACTTGGCTGACTACAACCTCCCAGAGAGCCTTTTCGGTAACTGCTCCCAGATTATGAACAGCCTGCCGGACGAGATTCGTCAGATTACCATCTTAAAGAGCTTTAAAAAAGCTGTGAAGATAGATCTCTTCCGGCAGGCCTTTCCTGAATAGTTTCCCGGCCTAAGGAGTGTGCTTATTTCTTCCCCTTACCCACATTTCTTTTTTTGCTGGTGGTCTGCCTGTTATATTGATTTTTTTTTCCTCATTTGTTAATTGTTCATTTATTGTTTTAATCGTTGTGATGTTTAATACTATTTTAAGGGGTGGGAGGGTTTGGGATTGTACACTGTGGTATTTTATTGTTGTAAGCTGCACTGATTGCTTTCGTAGAGGGGCGGAATAGAAAAAATATTATTTATTTATTTATTAATTATTATCATCATCATCATCATCTCCTGGGGTTTGGTTCTAGGAACCCACCCCCATGTGGATACCAAAACCTGTAGATGCTCAAATCCTATTAAATACAATGGTGTAGTAAAATGATGTCCTTTATATATAAACAATGGCAAAAATCAAGGTTTGCTTTTTGGAATTTGTATATTTTTAAAATATTTTCAAGCCGTGGATGGTTGAATCTGTGGATACGGAGGGCTGACTGTAGCAACTTCTGCTGACGAACCCAGGAAGCAACATCTCTCCAGATTTTCAGGCAGGACTCTTTCCTAGCCCTGCCTATAAATCCCTGATGGCCTTCAAATAATAGCCAGGTAGCAGAGACAACTGTAAAGTTAGGCCTATTGAGCTTAATACTGGCAACTCTGATTTGGCAAAGTCCCTTGTTTAAACTTTCCACAAAGCTTAATACCTGTTAAAGTACAGTGGGCCCTTAGTATCCGCTGAGGTTTGGTTTCAGGACAACCCCCCATGGACACCAAGATCTGTAGATATTCAAGTCCCATTAAATATAATAGCATAGTAAAATAGTATCCTTTATATAAAGTGGCAAAATCAAGGTTTGCTTTTTGTAATTTATATATTTCTAAAATATTTTCAAGCCGTGGATGCTTGAATCTGTGGATATGAAGGGCCAACTGCATTAAATATGGCAGAGCTAAGAAATCTCTCTGTCTCCAGGAACTTTAAATCAGGGATTAAAGTAGAGTTTAGAGCCAGAGTGGTGCACTGGTTTGAGTGTTGGATTCCCTCACTGAAGTTAAATTTGGTATCTTTATATCCAGAAAACTTATTTAGGGGTAACAATGCTGGCCGCGCAGAAAAACACAACAAAATCCAGACTACATTTATTTTGGTGAGACCTTTATTAGGCCAACCAAAAGGTGCAAAATACCTTACACTAGCGTTCAAAGATCGCTGGGTTGTTCGTCAGGCAAGGATGTTAAAATGGCAAAGGACAAATTACTAGGAAAATTCATTCTCTACCCTTCAGCCACCGTATGATCAGAGGAAGACAGAATAGTCTCCAAATCAAAAAGTCCTGGGACTGCTCTATTCCACTAATGCTTGCCACACTGGGAAATGCAGTTTTATCAAAACAAACTGATAGGGATGCCACAGAGTGAAACTAGAAGACCCATCTCCCTGCAAGGTAATTGAGCTGGCACCAGTAGTTTCGATGTAAAGGTAAAACTAATACTCATATTTAAAATCTTTTGGTTTCAGTCAATTTCTAAAGAGGGACACAGTTTTTGTAACATTGGGTCAGATAAAATCCATTTATTGCAGGTTAGCCAACCAGGATCCTTGCACGTAGTCGGTCTGCCTTACCCACAGAATCTGCATCTTCCAAGGCTTTAATTTTTTTAAAAAAAAAAAAAAACTAAAAAGAGCAAATCTTGATTTTGCCATTTTAAGGGACACCATTTTTCTACACCATTGTATATAATGGGACTTGAGCATCCACAGATTTTGGTATCCATGGGGGGGGGGAATCTGGAACTAAACCCCAGCAGACACAAAGGGCCCAATGTACACCCAAAAGACAGTGGGAAGAAAACCATAGGTTGAAAGCAATGATTTAAAAAAGAAATTAAGATATTGGAGCAAGGAAATATATTATCCCCACAGAGGTAGTCTTGCTAAAGGATGTGGGAACAGCTGTACACAGAGCTTTCAAAAATCACTTGTTTGCACTAAAACTCCCCAACTTCCCTAGCCAACATAGCCCAAGCTAGTGAGTGGGAAGAGAAGCGATTGATTTATCAAATTAAACAAAGCATTTACAGGTATACCTCAGTTAACAAAATAGATGTGTCTTGTAGCATTATTGCTTTAACAAAAAAAACTGGTACCAGAGGCAGAAATAAACATAGAAAGAACAGGGCTCATTTCCTACACCATAAAATAAAGATGAGCAATTCAACACATTTCAGCAAATTTTTAATTCAAAACCAACCATATGTCCATGTGAAACAAAACAGCCCTGTCAGGTAAGTCTTGCATAAGTAAACAAAAGCATGTTAAATCTTCTAGAAGCCACCTGAAATCTCCTTCCAAAATACTTCAAGGCAAAATTTTCCTCTCCACCCACCTCCATTTTGCTTATAATTTCCATTTTAGTGGCCAAAGTGATAGAACCATGTTTTTAAAACCTCTTTCCTCTCTGTTTTGGTGCTCAAGCATGCTCTGTAAAAGATTATAAAGGCAGATGATTTTACTCCTAGGACGTTATCACACAGGGGAAATCTGCTGGTTAATCCACACAAATCCCAAACAGAAACTGGATTTGTGCCTCGCGTTTTCACACGACGTCGCACAGAAACTGGACAGGAAGTGGACAGAAACTGGCATTAACCGAGATCTTTTGAAATTCGGTTGTTTGGAGGAAATGCAAATACGAAATTAAGGTAATTTCGCATTTACTGTAATGTGAAAAGCAAATGCGCATTTGGGAGCATTTCCCTGCTGTTGCCATGGTTCCAGCAAGCATTCCTCTATCTGCGCATGTGCAAGAAGCTCATTTCTAGTACATCTACGGGCTTTTCTCACTTGTGTGTGAACGTTAAATGCGCTTACTTTAATTTCGCAATTAAGGTAATTACGTGTGGAAGCCATTTGCGGAATCAAGGTTTATTTTCGGAATGCCTCATTTCCACTTTATTATCGCTTTCTGGCCCACGTGTGATAACATCCCTAGCCTGTTTTAGGCAGGCACAACTGGCTTCAGTAGATTATACTCAATTACAGTAGAATCCTGCTCTTTCTAAGCTTCGATTGCCCTGTTCCAAAATATATCCAAAACTCTTCCAAAATACATTATGATTCCCCCCATCTTCCTCCACTTTTCTTATACTTTCCATTCAGTTAAAGGAGAATCCTGCTCTTTTCCAGTTGAAGATTCTATTGCATTGTTCCAAAATACATCCAAAATTTTTCTAAAATATATCCAGAGATGATATTTCCCCACCACCCACATCCAAGTGGGAATTACTGTTTGGAGTATTTATACCCTGCTCTTAAGCCAGACAGGCTCTCAGAGCAGCTTACAAATTGTTAATTTCACATAGGAACAGAACCAAAGGTGCATCTAAACTGTAGAAATAATGCAGTCTGACACAACTTTAACCGCATTGGTACCATCCTACAGAATCCTGGGATATGTAGTTTGGTGAGGTACCAGCACTCTTTGGCAGAGAAGGCCAAAGACCTTGTAAAACTATGAAATCCCAGGATCCCATCAGATGGAGCTACAGCATTTAAAGTGGTGTCAAACTGCTTTGTTTTGACAGTGTAGATGCACCCAGAAAGATTTACTGAACAAATGGGATGGGATGGGAGATATTTCAAATCAGAAACCCCTAGAATACCCAATAATTACCCCAAAAAACCAAATTCAGCCTCAGAGACTGAATGAACAACCACTCCTAGAATTCTCAACAATATACCTCACAAAAACCAAATTCATACTTATGAGATTGAATTAATAACCAACCCAGAATAGCCATTAATATGCCCTACAAAAACCAAATTCTGCCTCTGCGACTGAAAGAACAACCTTTAGAATATTCAATATGATATACCCCACAAAAAACAAATTCAGTCTTAGAGACTGAATAAACAACCACTCCTAGAATAACCAACAACATACCCAACAGAATCCAAATTCATATTTAGAGATTGAATTAATAGCCACCTCTAGAATACCCATTAATATAACCTACAAAAACTAATTCAGCCTCTGAGACTGAATGAACAACCATATCTAGAATACCTGGTATAATACAGTATACCCAACAAAACCCAAATTCAGCCTCAGAGACTGAATGAACCATCCCTAGAATACCTAATAACCTCCACAAAAACCAAATTCAGAGACTGAATAAACAAACCCCCCTACAATACCTAATATAATATGACCCACAAAACCCAAATTCAGCGTCAGAGAGTGAATGAACATCCGCCCCTAGAATACCAAAT
>CM034703.1:326377310-326387565 GCA_020142125.1 Phrynosoma platyrhinos
TCCCTTGGCCCTTAAAGGGGAAAGGTTGCCTACCCCTGGTGTAAACAGAACTGTGCATAGGGGAGTGTAGCGCAAGCTGTCATGCATTAAAGTACAGAGTAGTCTGTGAATGTACATCATCTCTGCACATTACTTTTGTGTATTGCACACTGCAATTGCACAATAGGTTGTCAGCCACACACACTGACCATATTCATTGCACCATGTTGGTATTCATTATAGGGGTTACATAATGTAACTTTGGACCTTTGCAGACTGCCAGAAATAGTGCAAATTGAGTCCACTTCAAGGGTTAGAGTTAGGGAATCATGGGAACTGTATTTTATTGTGGCCCCAGAGCTCTCTGACAGAGAAGGCTCAATGTCTCAGGAAAAAAAAAAAACCAATTCCCATGATTCCCTAGCACTAACCCTAACCCTTAAAGTGGACTCAATTTGCACTATTTCTGGCAGTCCGCAAAGGCCCTTAGTCAGCAGATATTTACACTATATGCTGAAACAATGTAGGATCTAAGGATTGTGATATTTGGTCATTCTTTTCTTCTCCCTTTCCTTTTCTCCTGATATTTTTTTGAAAGACTGTCCAAAAAAAAATAATTAATAAGCATTCTCGCATAAGGATACCTCAGTAAAATCCATGTCTTTATTTTACAAGCTATAAATCTACTACATTTCTAGGAAGAAATGAAAAGAGACGCTCAAGTTCCTTTTAATTTGGCAAACTCATATCAGGTCTTCTCACCTGCGTGGATTTTCTTCTGGGCAATAAGTTGAATAAAAGAGGTGGCCCAATTGTACATTCTTCTTTCTTCACTGGAAAGCAAGAAGTAAGGTTCATCTGAAATTTAATACATGTTTTAAAAAAGAAAACTTTCTACATTTGGACATAAACCAGTTATTTTTAAAAGACGGGCACAGTCTCAACATTTCTCCGTCCATTCTGAGTGTATCGTTTTGTACTTAGTATGTTGCTTGACATGTAAAAGAGTCCATTTTAATTTCTGCCCAATATTTCCTTGCGAGTCTAGGTAGAAAAACAACAACAGATCGACGAGGGGAAATACTTCTTTTCCAAATAGGCTTTCGTTGGTTCTTTTGTCTTTTCCCTGTTATTTCCTTATAATGGAATCACACACAAAAAAATCCATAGCTGAGCCTTGCTATGTGTCTAACACAATGATAAAACACAAAAATCAAGTTTGGTATATATTTCCCATTACAGGATAAATCACAGGTGTAACTCTTTGTAACAAGCATCTTCCAAATTAATACATATGATAATAAATTGTACTCCTTAATGATGATGATCTCTCTAAGTCAAGCAATTCTACCCATACCTTGGTCAAAGTTTTTCCCCGTTCTGTGCAATGCTAGAATTTAATTTCTTTTGCTGATGTTATGGTTTTATCAATGCTAGTCTTTTCATCTGATCTCTCCCTCCCAGTCCTTTTAAAAGCTTTTGATAGCTTTCTCCATGTCACCCCATCCTTGAAGATATCAATAGACAAGAAGGTTAATCCAACTGTAATTTAGCCATCTTAATACTCTGTATGGGAAGTCCTGTCCCACAGGGGCTAATATAACCTTCTTCCCACTTAATGTAGGACAATTAAAATAAACTGAATCCGAAGCCTTGTCTGTACTGCAAAAATAAGGCTCTTTGACACTGCCTTAATTGCCATGGCTCAATCCTATTGAAGCCTTGGATTTGTAGTTTTGTGAGACATTTAGCCTTCTCTTTCAGAGGGCTCTAGTGTCCCAGCAAACTACAAATCCCAGTATTCCATAGCATTGAGCCATGGCGGTTACAGTGATGCCAAACTGCAATGCAGATAAAGCGGTGATGAACAGGTTCCATTGATTCCAGTGGAACTACTCTGTGTAGAACTGTGTCAGATTTTATTTTCCTGTCCATATTCCCAAGTCTCAGTGGGGATTTCTGTGCCATTGGGAAAGCACAGACCTTTGCTTCCATTTCATTTTTGTTATATTTTAAGTACACTCAAAAGCTACTTCCAGGGCTCCCGAGGCTGCATTTAGTTCCTCCAAATACAGTCAGCCCTCCACATTTGCAGCTCTGGATTTTGGGGATTTGATTATTTACAGATTGGATTAATACGTTATCTCTAGGAATCTCTAGATATTCCAGTGCAATTCTGCCAGAGGTTGGCTACAGAATCACAATGGAAGACCTAGAGATTGCTAGAGATAACGCTTTGTAGGTATCTGTAGGTCCTCCAGTGCAATTCTGTGGCCAAAATTGGACAAAGATTGGCCATGGAGTTGTTCTGGGGGACCTAGAGATTTCTAGAGACATGTTCTCTCTGCTTTAAAAAATAGTGGTCTTTATTTGCGTCACTTTCACAGGGGTCTTGCACCCCTAATGCCAGCAAATGTGGAGGGGCCACTGTACTTGGGAATACAGAGGGCACCTTCCACCTTCTGGAGCTGACTGTCCCAAGAAAGGTTAAGACAACCATCTTATATTTCAAGATAAAGGACATGTCATTCATTCCACCCAACTCCAAATGGCACTGCCAAGTTTGAAAAGCACAGAATCTCCCAATCTTGTGGGGCAGTTTTGCCTTCTTCCAACCTGGATATAAATTCTGCCACTTTAAAATGCAAATCACAGAAAGGAAGAACCACCACCTCTGTACAGGAAGGCTTTCTCAGAGAGACAAACCCAAACTTCTCCATATCCACTCTATGGGAAAGGACAGGGTATCACATTGCAAAAAGGCAGTGTCGGCTATGAAGCTACAGTCTGAGATTATACTCTTGGCCTGGATGCGGCCATAACAGTTTTCCTATGTACCCTAACTTCTTGTATGTTTTTCTTCAACCAGTTTTGCAAATGTTTGACCCCTTCCATCATCTATGCACTATGTTCCATGCAGGGACACACATCAAATGTGTTGCGATCTAGTTAACCAACCATAACACCCAGATCAAGGGACCAAGATGGAAATGCATTGGCCCTGCACAGCCATCTCAATTTACCTTGAGGAAAGTGAATGGTGAAGCATCGATACCCTCCAACATTTAACAGATTAAAACTGGGAGAAGTGCAGCCAAGCAACATTAGGGATGTGATAAATACGGCAAAAGTTATTAACGAGAAAGCACAGACAAGCTAGGAAACATTGCAGCAGTTTGCTTTTGCTGAGCCAGTTGGAAAGGGCAAGCATATCCCCTCCTTTCCCTCTTAATGAGCTAAGTGAGTGCCAATTACTTTTGCGTCTTGAGTCAATTTGCAAGAATTGAGATAAGGTGAGGACAAAGGAGAAGGGGAAAAAGAATCTGGGACATTTTAAAAGCAGCTGAAAAAGTGGGAAGGCAGAGGAGTAATTGGGACTGTCACTGCCAAATGGGATGGTTGGAGGATATCGGTACCAAAAGCTGTGATATAAAAGACCAAAGAAGAAAGGATTAAACATCAACAGTTGTAGAAATAGGAAGATCTATCTGCTCCTCTGTCTGAGAAATCAACGTTCCTATAGTTTTATCCTCTAGTCAAGGAGCACATCTTTGAGCTGCTTCTGGGAACAGTCCTCTCAGCCACTAAAAAGAATGTGCAGGTATCAATCGGTCAAACAAAAGTCCTCCTCATCAGCAAATCCTGAAAATATTATCTATTTTCACCCCAATATTATCTTGCAGGGCGGAGGGGCGGGGGAGATTATCAAAACAGGCTAACAGTCCTCTGTTGATCAGAAGACGAATATTTATACAAAAGACATCTCTCTTCTTAAACAAAAATGTTCAGCTCCTTACGATGCATACAAATTGTGTCTGGTGTGGAATTATGCCAGCAGAAGGGAACCCCCAAATCTCCCAATATTTAATACTTGGTAACTCCCACAGTCCTTTTATGTCAGCCACAGAGGATGGAGCAAGCGGGAGTTATGGACAATAACACCTGGGTCCTTCTTATGATCCACAGATATAGTACAGAGGGCTCTTGATATCCACTGGGGGTTGGTTCCTGGATTGCCCCAAGGATACCAAAATCCATGGATGCTCAAGTCCCATTAAATACAATGGCATAGTAAAATGGTGTCTCATATATAAAATGGTAAAATCAAGGTTTGCTTTTTGGAATTGATATATTTTTTCAATGTTTTCAAGTGGATGGTTGAATCTGTAGATAAAGAATCTGTGGATAAGGAAGGCCAACTGTATTATGATTCTACTTTAATTGCCAGGGCAAAATCCATGGGAATCCTAGGCGGCGCAGTGGTTAAATGCCAATACTGCAGCCATTCACTCACAAACCACAAGGTTGTGAGTTCAAATGCCAGCCAGGGACTCCAGGTGGACTCAGGCTGGCATCCTTCTGAGGTCGCTAAAATGAGTACCTAGCTTGTTGAGGGCAATGAGCTTACAGTTGTAAACTGCTTAGAGACTGCTTAGTGTGGTATGAAGCGGTATATAAATGAAGCGGCTACTGCTATTGTTAATCCTGGGATTTGTAGTTCAGGGAAATGCTAGTGCTCTCAGGCTAAGACTTCAGAAGACCTCATGAAATGACCAATGCCAGGATTCCATAAGCTAGAACCATGGCAGTTAAAGTGGGATTGCAATGGTATCATTACGAAGTATGAAAGGGCCGTGGAGGACCAATGGTTCTTCATCTAGGTAAAGGACAACACCGGAATAGTTTCACTCAGGTGTGTAGGTCCTCACTTAGTTACTAAAACTAGAGCTTTTGCCACAGCCTAAGTGTTAATATGGCTTCTCTCCTGTGTAGAGTCTCCAGCGCTGGCGGTGGTAGCTTTAACAATCTGAGTAAATCTTTCTTTTGCATCCAATGCTACAGGTTTCAGGTGCCATGGAAAATTTCACAACTCAATGGTACAGCAGATGCGTTCTGCATTAAAGTACCAGGTACAAAAAAGGTACTAGTTACAAAAAAGGGGGGATCAGATAGCAGATAAAGGACCTTTCTCTGCCTAAGAAAGCAAAAACTGACAAACTATAAGTCTAGTCCTAGGTTAGATAAACAAATAATTTTCTTGGCCCAAAGTTCTTGTGTTTCTCAGAACTGGAAAAAAAAGTCTTTCTTTTTTTAAACTACAATTCACAGACTTCTCTAACTCCCAGGATCCCCTTGGCACCATGCCAGGTGAGGGATTCTGAGGAATGCAGTCCAACAAAGTGTTGCAGGTTTACCATCTGTTTAGGAGTTTGGACTCAGCCTTTTGTCAAGGTGGCAAAAGAAGAGCACAATACACAAGCAAAGACAGTTCTGTCACCCGGAGAACTCTGTGTATGTTTGAAGGACCTGGAAATTTTTTACAGAGGCGAGGAAGTCCTTGTGACCCTTTCTGGCATCCTGTTGTCAAGAGGTGTCCATGCTGGTTTAAGTGGTTTCCCTCTAGTTTTCTCTCCTATAGATGAAGATTCACAGACTGAACCACCCTGACACCCCTCAGGTCCTAGGTGCTGTGTGTTCAAATTTTGACTGTGAATATTTCAGGAGATCTTTCTGTGCTCCTGTAGGAGATTTTGTTGTGTTGAAGCATCACTGTCAGTTGTTCTCCTTCATGGATTCTCTGAGAAGTAGCAAATTCTCAAGTGATGGCGGAAACTCTCAAAGCAGCATTGCGACATTTTGTCATGTATAGTTCCCTCTTTCCCTGTGCATGATAAAATGTAATTTGCTGATGAAGTCACTCATTATACTTTGACAGCCTTCCTTAAGTGTGTGAGTACAAACAGAATCTCATTAATTTATGAGTGGATTCTCTGATGCTTAATAAGATTCTCAGATGAACAGAAGCTTTTCCCACAGTCTGAACATTTAAAAGGGTTGTCCCCTGAGTGAATCCTTTGATGCCTAATAAGGTTTGAACTCTGGCTGAATCCCTTCCCACAATCCAAGCATTTATATGGCCTCTCCCCTGTGTGGCATCTCTGATGTATCATAAACTGTGACTTGGTGACGAAGGATTTCCCACAATCCAGGCATGGAAATGGGTCCCCTTTCATATGGATCTTCTGATGCTTGAGAAGCTTCAGCTGAGAACTGAAATTTTCACCACAGTAAGAACACTGAAACAACTTCATTCCCTGATGGGTTCTTTGATGGACTGTAAGGTGTGAACTCTGGCTGAAGCTTTTCCCACAGGCTGTACATTTGAAGGGTCTCTCCCCTGTATGGATTCTCTGATGGATGATAAGGTATGATTTGGAAATGAAAGACTTTCCACAGTCCAAGCATTTATTATTATTTGGATCGTCTTCTGTGTGGATTTTTTTGTGGGCGATAAGCTGAGAGCTCACTCGAAAGCTTTTCCCGCATTCGGAGCACTGGAATGGCTTCTTTCCCACATGAGTTCTTTGATGAACATTAAGGTGTGAACTCTGACTAAAGCATTTGCCACAAACAGGACATTTGAAGGGTCTCTCGCCTGTGTGCATCCTCTCATGTATGATAAGGTAAGATCTAAAAACAAAAGATTTATTGCAGTAGGAACACTTATGGGGTTTCTTATGGGGTTTACTCTTTGTCTCATGGATTCTTTTGTGTGCGATAAGGCGAGACCTCACTCGGAAGCTTTTCCCACAGTCCGAACACTGAAATGGCTTTTTCCTTGTGTGGGTTCTTTCATGAACTGTAAGATGTGCGCTCTGTATAAATCTCTTCCCACAGATCAGGCATTTGAATGGTCTTTCTCCAGTGTGAATTCTCAGGTGGACAATAAGGTATGATTTAGCAATGAAGGCTTTCCCACAATATGAACACTTGTGTGGCTTCTTTGTTTCATGGCTTCTTTTGTGAGCAATAAGGTGAGAATGCACTTTGAAGCTCTTCCCACAGTCGGGACATATATACAAGTTCTCTTCATTGTGATTCTTCTGATGTTTAATAAGGTCTGTGGTAGAAGTGAAACTTTGTCTTACTCCTCTGTGTGTTTGTTTGTGGGCATTAAGGTGTGAACTCTGGCTGAAACCTTTCCCACAGGTCAGGCATTTATATGGTCTCTCTCCTGTGTGGATCCTCTGGTGTATGATAAGGTAGGATTTGGTGAAGAAAGACTTTCCGCAGTATGAGCACTTATTTGGTTTCCTGGCAATGTGGTTCCTCTTATGAGCAGTGAGATGGGCATTCATTCTGAAGGTTTTCCCACACTCAGAGCACTGATAGGGATTCTCTCTTTTGTGACTTCTTTGATGCTGTATAAGAGTCACCCTGGAACCAAAGCTTTCTCCACAGCTGGAACACTTGAATGATTTTATTCTTTTGTGAATTTGCTTATGAACACTAAGGTGAGCATTCTGGCTGAATCTTTTCCCACATTCCAAGCATTTGAAAGGTTTCTCTCCAGTGTGAATTCGCTGATGAATTATCAGGTGTGAAGCAGCAAGGAAACATTTACCACAGTGTGAACATTTATGTGGTCTTCTCTTTGCATGGACCCTCTTATGGGCGATAAAATGAGAGTGTACTTTGAAGGTTTTCTCACAATCTAAGCATTCATAAGAGTTCCCCTGAACATGGCTGCTCTGATGTTTGGCAAGGTTGGTGCTAGAACAGAAACTCTTCCCACAGTCAGAACACTGGAACGGCTTCACTCCTGTATGAATTCTTTGATGGACGGTAAGGTTAGAACGCTGAGCAAAAGTCTTCCCACAGGCCAAACATTTAAACGGCTTCTCTCCAGTATGGATTCGCTGATGAATAATAAGATGTGCTTTGGCAAGAAAGGCCTTCCCACACTCTGGGCATCTGTGTGGCTTCTCTTCTCCAGGATTTACTTTATGAGAAATCACACTGAAGTTTTGACCACCATCAGAGCATTCATACATGTTGGTTGTTTCACATTTAATAACACTAGACCTCTCCCTGAAGTTCCACCCATCAACCTTCCATACATCTTTTCTTTTCTCTTTCTGGACTCTCTGTAGTCTCCTGGCCTCATGAAGGGTTTCATCTCCCTCCCAAAGGACAGACATTTCTGCTTTCTCTGGTAGTTTATTTTCCTTTTCTCCCTCTGTTTGGTACAAACCTTCAGAAGTATCTTCTTGCTCGTCAGAATTGGAAATCTTGTCTTCTGGAGGCCCCAACTTTGGGAACCTGTTTCGATGGACTGGAGCTAAACCTTCTGCCTGGGATGGCTCCTCTTCATTGTCAGTCATCCATCCTTCTTCACCTTCTGAAACAAAGAGGAAACATTATGCATGATATAAGAACATAAGCAAGATCCCTGTTGGACTGGACCAGTTGAACATTTAGCCCAGCCTCCTGCTTCCCACATCAGCCAACCATCTGGAAAGCTGCTCATCTTTTGGGGACTGTGCATCTTTATATGTGCCTTATGGCAAGGAATATTCAGGGATGATTTTGTCATTCCTTCCTCTACCTACTGTTGTTGTGAAGTGAAATTTTATGGCTAAAAGCTATAAGCCACCACAATTCCATACACTTTAAATAAAGCACCAAGGAGTAGACTAACATTTAAAATTTATCACAAAAACAGATAATAAAACAGGAAAAATTTAAATTTCCAAGGGTAGAGTAGTATAACAAGTTTAAAGCATTATTCTAGTAATCCAACATGATAAAATCCTTTATTAATGTTTTTGATATCTTGCTTTTAACCTACTTGCAGCCAAAGCAAATTTTACCGCCATGTCTAAATATATAATTGTTGCCCGCTAATATAACACAAAGTTGAAGAAGTGGACAACTAGCAATGGAATGGAAGCTATAACCTACAAATGTTTGCCTTGGGAGTATATATAGAGGGTATTTCAAAAGGTGTTGTTGTTGTTTTGTACCCTCATGTTGCTTCCGACTTGCTAACACTAAGGCAACCTATCATAGGGTTTTCTTGGCAGGATTTGTTCAGAAAGCGTTTGCCTTCCTCTGAAGCTGAGAGGGTGTGACTTGCCCAAGATCACCAAGTGGGTTTCCAAGGTTGAGTGGGGATTCAATTTCTATCTCCAGAGTGATAGTGCAACAATCAAACCGCTACACCATGCTGTCTCTCTACTATAGATCCAAAGGTCTAAAGCAGGGGTAGGCAACCTTTTTGAGCTGGGGGCCGGGTTGCTGTCCTTCAGACAATTGGGGGGCCGAAGCACCAAAAATAAATAAATAAATAAATAAAAATTAAAATAAAAAATAAAATAATAAAATAAAAATAAATTTTAAAAAATATGCATGCATACTTTCTCAGCCCCAGAAAAGCCATGGCAAACCCCCTGTGGAGATTTTGCCAAGAAAACCCCAAGAACAAGTAATAACAACAATAATCAATATCATCATGGTGGGTGGCGGTGGTGATGGGGGGCGGCAGCAGGACCGGCCTGGGGCCGGTCCAAAGGCCTTGGGGGGCCGCATCCGGCCCCCAGGCCTTAGCTTGCCTACCCCTGGTCTAAAGGCTTTAATAAAAAAACAGGTTTTGACTTGGCACTGAAATAATAGCTATCTTGATGCCAATCCAGGGGGAGAGTACTCCACAACTAGAATGCCACTGAAGAGAAGGCCTTCTCCCATGTCCTCTGAATTGTATCTCCCCTACTGGTGGGACAGAGAGGAGGGAGTCTCCAGTAAACCTAAATTCTTGGGCAGGCATATACTCTGTATACTCATTATACGTCTAGAAATTTTAGTTTAAAAATTGATTCCCAAAAACCTGGGCAGACTTATCCACAGGTCAATATAACTACTGTACCTTAACTCTTATTTTTTTAAAAAAGGAATCATCTCCTTTTCTGAGTAGTGGTGAAAGGCGAGAGCTTAGGCCATCCTGGAAGAATCTAGAACAGGGGTAGGCAACGTAAGGCCCAGGGGCCGGATGTGGCCCCCCAAGGCCTTTGGGCCGGCCCCAGGCCAGTCCTGCCACCGCCGCTGCCGCCCGCCATGATGATGTTGATTATTGTTGTTATTACTTGTTCTTGGGGTTTTCTTGGCAAAATCTCCACAGGGGTTTTGCCATGGCTTTTCTGGGGCTGAGAGAGTGTGCATGCATATTTTTAAATTTTTTTAATTTTTTTAAAAATATTTATTTATTTATTTATTTATTTATTTTTGGTGCTTCGGCCCCCCAATTATCTAAGGGACAGCAACCCGGCCCCCAGCTCAAAAAGGTTGCTTACCCCTGATCTAGAACAAGCACCAACTCGTTCTACTCTCTCAGCCATGCCACCTTTCCTGGCAATTGTGAATGCCTAGGCAGGAAAACAGTGATGGCTCTTTGGTGCTTCCCCTCAAAGGAGCACCAGGAGAGTAGAGGGGTTGGTGC
>CM034703.1:326411565-326423851 GCA_020142125.1 Phrynosoma platyrhinos
TCCATTGGGCGGGGTAAAAATAAAATTTATTATTTATTATTATTATTACTAAGGTGAACATGGAATTGACCTGCAAATTAATTTGTGAAGCCACATGGAAATAAATGTGGGTCACAAAATACAAACAGATCTTGTAAAGTTTTTGAATCAAATCTGTGTTTCTTTTTTTCAGGTGGTTTACTCAGAGATGCCAGTGAATTTGTGTGAAGCTGAGGAGCCTCTCTCAGAGGCTGGGGAGAAGGATTCTGATGTGGAGGTCAATGAGGAGAGCAAGGGGGATGCCAGTTGTATTGGTAAATATTAATCCTATCCTAGAGTTAGATGCTTTGAAATTCTACCGGGATGTACATATATCATTTACTAAAAAAGCAATATTTATTTCCTTTTAAAAAAAACTTTCATCCCTGAGCAGGTTGTTGAGATAACCATCCTAGCCATTTCAGCCTTTTCAGATTTACAGACTTACAGGGCACCCTTGACACATTCATCACATTTCTCTCTGTTTTCCACACTACATTCCAACACTCATTCATATAGTTATCTAGTCTCCTTCACTGTAAATAACAACTTTTCCCCTGTATTTGTCCCACAGTGATCATCATTAAAACCGTACTTGCCACCTCATCCCCATACATACAGTATGCCCTCCGTATCTGCAGACTTGCCACCTGCAGATCCAAGCTTCCACGGACAGCAAGCCTGGGGGGGGGGGGGGGGGGTGCAGAGGAGGGAGAGAGGAAGCAGCAGCAAAGGAGAGGAAGAGGAGGAGGAGGAGGATGGTAGCAGCGATGGGGTGAAAAGGAGGAGGAAGGAGGTAGAAGCGGCGGGGCAAACAGGAGGAAGAGGAAGGAGGAGGAAAGACATAGCAGCGGTGAGAGAAAGAGGAGGAGGAGGAGGAAGGAGGTAATGGTGGCAGGGCAAAGAGGAGGAGGAGGGAGGAGGCAGCGGCGGGGTGTGGAGGAAGAGGAGGAAGGAAGGGGAAGTGGCAGCAGGAAGAGCCGGAGGATGGAGAGGAAGCAGCCCCCTGCCATCTGCTCCAGTGAGAGTGGTGAGGCTCGCTTCGGGGAGGGCGGCCATGCCATCATTGACTTGAGCATCCACAGATTTTGGTATCTGCTTGGGGATCCGGAATAGATCCCCTGCAGATACCTAGGGCTGACTATAAGGTTTTGGATTTGAATTGACATTCTCTCACACAAACGGTTTATATGAGTCTGTCTCTGGGTTCTCCTTTTCAAACATGCATCTGAGGCACTATTCAGATGGTGAAAATAATCCAAGTTGAATCCAGGTTGAATCTCTGTTGTTCTCATGTATCCTGAATGCATCCAATCAAGTTTTTTTGGGGGGAGGGGCTGCCAAAAAAACCACTTAACCTGGGATAATCGGTACTGTTTTTTCCCCCAAGTTTTTTTTTAAAGATTCTCATTATCGGTAGTGTGAATAGCCGACGCGAATAGACTCAGGATAATTCGGGATTAAACTCTGCATGGCTTGAATGTGTTTCATATGCATTTGCATAGTGAACTCCATGTTTATTCAAGCACTTGCATGGGTGAACTCGCAGAGATGAACATAGATGCAGTTCCATAGTGTGAATAACAAACCCAGAATGCATGAGTGAGGTCATTCGCATCATTCTGCTAAAAAAACTGACGTTTGAATGACCCTTGAGGAAGTAAGCTGAAGTCTGTGAAAGCTCATTTTACCAACTTCTTTCAGTTAGTCTCAAAGGTACTACAAGATCCTTTTTCAGTCTAAAAGGCTGTTAGTCTGGATCAGTATGAAAGGGATACTGTAGCATCTTTGAGACTAACTGAGAGAAAGAAGTTTGTAACATAAGTTTTCATAGTCATGAAAACCTTTGCAGTCTAAATGTAACACATGTTTATTGCTTTCATGTCGGCTTTGACTTGTGGTGATTATGGCATGGTACACAAGATATAAGAGAGGAGGAGGGAAGAGGAAAAATATGAGTTTAGGCTCCAGTTCTTATAACTGGCTGGTTGGAGTGATTCCAACAGAAAGCCAGAAGAACCTGGGAAAAGGAGGGTGGGCTTGGAAGGATCCACACAGCCCACAGGCCTAATAGTTCCCACCCCAGACTTAGAACCGCCCTGCTCAAGACAGTATGAAAATTTGAAATGACGGCTAGGTTCAGCCTTCTAAAGCTATTCAGAACATCAGTGTGTTTATGTGTGGGGAGGAATGAGGGAGAGCCCCCATGGCAGGTGTCATTTATTTATTTTATTTATTTTATTTCTATGTTGCCTTTCTTCCAAAAAGGGACCCAAGGCAGTGAGCCCTGTAACCCTTCTCACTTGTAATGGCATATCCTGGTTTGTTTCTCTCAGGTGATGGGCAGTCAAGTGAGACTAAGGAGCCAGAAATGACATGTCTGGAGCATGTAGAAGTGAGTGGGAAGAGAGAAGGAACACATTCTCTGTCTGAAGCTGAGGAGGACATGCCTTTGAATCAGGCTGGGTCAGAGGAGAGACCAGGAAAAGATATGGAAGAGACTAATGAAGCCTCTAACTATCTCAATGAATCCACAAAGCCACAGAAAGCTTCCAGGGGCAAGCAGGAGGCAACATGTACCATGTGCGGGAAAAGTTTCAGCCGGAGAGCAGGTTTGCTGGCCCATGAGAGAGTCCACACAGGAGAGAAGCCCTATAAGTGCTCTCACTGTGGAAGAAGCTTCCGGTCAAAGTCAACCCTGGTTGTCCACCAGAGAACTCACACGGGAGAGAAGCCCTACCAGTGCCAGGAATGTGGGAAAGGCTTTCCGGTGACCACGCAGCTCATTGAGCACGAACGAACCCACTCGGGAGAGAAGCCCTACAAGTGTGGGGAATGCGGGCAGACCTTCCGTCAGAGGTCGCACCTCAAGAACCACCAGAAGATCCACACGGGTATCAAGCCGTTCAAGTGTTCATACTGTGGGAAGAGTTTCAGCATTAGCTCAGATCTCATAAGGCATGAGAGGGCCCACACAGGGGAAAAACCATTCCAGTGTCCAGAGTGCGGCAAACGGTTCTGTAACAGTTCGCAAGTGATTACGCACCGGAGAGTCCACACAGGAGAGAAGCCTTACAAGTGCATGGAATGTGGGAAAGGGTTCACTGTGAGTCAACAGCTCATCAGACATCAGTCTGTCCACACAGGAGACAAACCTTTCCAGTGCCTAGAATGTGGGAAAACCTTCAGCGGGAGCACCCTCCTTGCTGGACATTTGAGAATCCACACAGGGGAGAAGCCATATGAGTGCTCAGAGTGTGGGAAGTCCTTTCGGCTGCGCTCTACGCTTATCACACATCTGAAAATCCACATGGAGGGAAAAACAGAAAAATGACTGGTTTCCAGAGAAAGCTGGAGGGAGGGCACAGGGTGTAGCTGGAATGAGAACAGTTCATTTATAATATAACTGTGATGAAAGTCACACCAAAAGAAATGGTAGATAATGCAAGACTAATTTTTTTTAAAGAGCCAGCATGATATAGTGATTTGAGCATTGGACTATGACTCTAGAGACCAGGGTTTGAATCCTAGCTCGGACATGTAAACCCACTGGGTGACCTTGGGCAAGGCACATTCTTCCAGCCTCAGAGGATGGCAATGGCAAACCCTCTCTGAAAAAAATTGCCAAGAAAGCCCCATGATAGGTTCACTCTAGGATCCCCATAAGTTGAAAATGACTTGAAGGCACACAACAACAATTTTTAAAAGCTAGCATTCATATAGTACTTTGAAATGCTGAATCCATTTCCTTTATGATATCTTGTATTTCGTAAAAACTACTCTGCAAGGTAGTTTACTACTATATTATTCTGTTGGAGAGGAGACAGACAGACTGAATCAGGGGTCTTGCTTTAAGGACCCTGGTAAAAGTACAGTCGGCCCTCCTTATCCACGGATTTTTTTTATCCATGGATTCAAGCATCCACGGATTGAAAATATTCAAAAAATTATAAATTCCAGATAGCAAACTTTGATTTTCCATTTTATATAAGGGGCACCATTTTGCTTTGCCTTTATATTTAATGGGACTTGAGCATCCACAGATTTTGTTATCCACAGGGGGTCCTGGAACCAAACCCCAGCAGATAACAGGGACTCACTATAATATCCCAATAGTGATTTTCTGACTTCTAGTATGATTGACAAGTTATGAATATTCAGGGTTGTGTGTATACACAGATCTGTTGCTTGGTGTCTGAAGAACCATGAACTGAGGAAGAACACTGGTGAGAAAATGGTGAGATAAGAGGTGAATGTATGAGTCCTTGGACAAGTCAAGCCTGACCTCTCCCTGGAAGCCCAGAAGACTAAGTTGAGGCTGTTGTACTTTGGCATGAAACGGCATGAATTTTTGGAAAAGACAATGATGCTAGGAAAGGTAGAACATAGTAGATAGTATCAGTTAGGGAAGCCAAGGCCTGAATCTGCAAGACCTAAACAGAGCAATGGAGGACAGGGGGCTTGGAGGTGTCTCATCCACATATGAGTCAAGGGCAGCTAACAACAGTAAACATAAACATAAGAGAAGAGACGCAGAAGGCAAACTTAGGTCAAGAACTGCAGGCCCTGGGGCTGAAACTAGCTCACTGCAGTTGCTGACATGGTCACAGCCCCTTTACTATGACTACCATTATTTGATTCTCTCCTCTCCTCTGACTTTTGTACAAGTGTTTGGTTTTAGTTTGGGTTTTTTTTATTGTGAAACGTTGATCTGCTACAATATGTTCATCTTTTTGAGCCCACATTTTTGGTCTCGACCTACTGATGGAATGTGCCAACCCCTGCACTATAACGTCGCTGAAATTGACTTTGTCTCTCAAGAGGAAAGAAGTTCCTGCACTCACTGCATAGACTGGAGTTGGCCAAATCAATCTCAAGAGCATGCCAGCTCAGTTCCCCATCCAAATAAATATGCTCTGTGCCTCCTGAAGCCTGTTGCTTTTCTGTCTTGGAAGATGCTTGGTGTCATAGATGATGGGAATAGCTGGGAACACCTGCTTCACCTACACAGGGTCCCAGGCCCAACCCCTGACATCTCCAATGGGGCTGGGAAAGAATTGCTGCTGAAACCCATTATTACAATCAGTCCTCCACATTTGCAGCTTTGACGTTTGTGGATTTGATTATTCACAGATTTGATTAATATGTTCTCTCTAGGAATCTCTGGGTCCTCCAGCGCAACTCTATTGTCAACTTCTGGCCGAAGTTGACCATAGAGTCATATTGGAAAACCTAGAGATTTCTAAAGAGAACACTTCTCTAGGCACTTTTAGGTCCTCAAGTGCAATTCTATGATTGATTTCTGCTGGAAAGAGGACCTAGAGATTCCTAGAGAGGCATTCTCTCAGGTTAAAAAAAAAATAGTGATTTTTATTTGTGTTTTTTCCACTTTCATGGAGGTCCTGTGCCCCTAATCCCAGCAAATGTGCAAGGGGCCACTGTATTATTATTATTATTATTATTATTATTATTATTATTATTATTATTATTTCACTTTCCCCAAAAGATGGGACTGAAAGTGGTTATAGAGCACAGATGAGCATTGTATATCTCTCCAGATGTTAGACTGCAATTCCCAGCAGTTCCAGCCAATGAAAATAGGCAGTGGTGAAGAATTCTGGGCATTGCTGTCCAATAGCACCAAGAGGGCCATTTGATCCCCACCACAGGCTCCATTGCAGTCACCGTTGGCAATACCGGGACAGATGAACCAATGGCCTCTGTTATACTGCTTCCTATGTACCCTTAGAGTAGATCTCTGAAATTATCATCATCATTATTAATCCCACCCTTTTCCCAAAACTGGGACTCAGGGTGGTTTACAATATTACAAAACAGTACAATTAAAAGCATAAAAATGGTACATTAAAATAGAATTAAAGTATTACAATATTAAAATAAATCACATATTAAAATAGAGTTTAAAACATTTTAAAACACGCCAGCTCATTCTTTAAAAACTTTGTTTTAAATGCCTAAAAAACTACATTTTTGGATTATAACCCCAGAATCCCCTGGCCAGCCTGCAGGAGCTATTGTCCAAAAATTAATTTCCCCAAACCTCGCAGACAAATGACTTGAGGCTTTCATTGCAGTAGAGAAAAGGTGCAGTTTGCATAATTTTGACACCGGGTGTTTCCTGCCTTATGAAAAATCCAGTTTTTATGGTGAGGAAGAAATAGCATTTCTGCAATATGGATCTGGAGGTCTTTAAACAGAGGCTGGACGGACATTTGTCGGGGATGCTTTGATTTTGAGTTCCTGCATGGCAAGGGGTTGGACTGGATGGCCCTTGGGGTCTCTTCCAACTCTATGATTCTATGATTTCAACTGTCAGGTTAGTGCTACAATAATGCAAATGGGGAGAAGTGATGGGATGCAACCTTTTCCAGGATTGCTGACATTGTTCAGGGAGTGTTTTGGGTTCAGATCGAAGGCCTGTGCATTCTGTTTACATAGTGGTCTCAGCAGAAAACGCAAAAGCATGACATGGGAGCAAGAGAATTCTGCCTTTGTATTCCTCACCACTGAGCACTAAAATGTACACTGCCTGTGACTTTCTTAGAGCAGTGGTGGCGAACCTATGTCATGCGTGCCCTCTTTGGCACGCAGAGTTCTCCCTGTGGGCACGTGTGCCATCCATTACTTCAGTAGGAGTGTGCGCCTGTCCCTCCTCTTCCCTTGCCCTCCTGTCCCTTCAACTGCTAGCCTGAGGCTGAGAGAGTGTGCTGGGTTTCCCCCTGGAAGTCCTGCCCACCCCCAGGAAGGTGGAAATCCCACCCCGGGAAGTCCTATCCTCCAGAAGGCGGAAATCCCGTGCCCTGCAAGTCCCCACCCCAGCACTGGGTGACATCCGGTGTGGAAATGCCACTGAATTTGGGTATGGGGACCCTAGAGTGAACTTGTCTTAGAGTGATAGTTATTCTGCTTAGTAGCATGTAAGCCCACTGGGAAACTCACACTCTCTCAGCCCCAGAGGATGGCAGTGGCAAACCTCCTCTGGAGAAACTTGCCAAGAAAACCTTATCCCGATATGTCAGAAATGTCTTGAAGGCACACACAACAACAACAAAGCCAGTTGTGGTAACCTTGTGACATCCATATATTTATCCAGTCCTGTTTTTGAAATTATTCCAAGCTTGTGGCATGATTGCTTTTTGTGGCAATGAGTTCCGCAGTCCATAAGTACTTCCTTTATTCCGTCTTGAATCTCCTACCATTCATTTTCAGAGGATAACGCTGTTCTAGTGCTATGAGAGAGGGAGAGAGAGCTTTCTTGAAGGCTGCCTCCACACAGCGGAAATAATCTGGTTTGACACCACTTTAACTGCCATGGCTCAAGGCTGTGGAATTCTGGGAAATGTAGAGCTCTGGTTCCACAACAAGCTACATTTCCCAGAATCCCATAGCCTTGACCTGTGGCAGTTAAAGTGGTGTCAAGCTAGATGATTTCTACTGTCCAGATGCACTTTTTCCATATCATCCATAGTTTCATATACTCACAGCATCTTTCTTCTTTATTTGCATTTTCTAAGGGGAAAATTGGAAGTTTAAAAGGGAGAGATCCCATGAATATCCCACAAATTAAGCATAACTGCACGATTGGTTTTCACACAACATAATGTTCAAAGTGATATTATCCCGTGAATAACCTGTCATTATTACGCTAATGGTTTTCACATGACAACACAGTGAAACATCATTAAAGTGCCATTATTCTGTGAATAATCAGGCAAGAAACAGCAGCAAACCGTGAATGACATTTGCCTGGTTATTCCCTGATTATTCACAGGATAACGGCTCTTGTGTTAACCTTATTTTAATCGTGTTTTAATGTCAATTGCGCGATTTTTATGGGTTAATCGCTGTTTAAAGTCCTGATTTCCTCCCAAGTGATAAAAGAGAAAGATGGAAAATGCCACATGTAACCCAGTTAAGAGTTTCCACTTATCCCACCTCTGCTATTAAAGTGAGGATCTCCTAAATGTCTTCTTGTGTGAGACTTTATTCCTCTTATATCATCACCACACACTACCATCCTTGAACAACAACAACAACAACAACAACAACAACAATAATAATAATAATAATAATAATAATAATACATTTTATTTATAGCCCACCTCTCCCTGCAGATCGAGGCGGGTTACAACAAATAGGAAAACAATAAAATACAATATACAATTAAAACCAGATTTCTAAATAATCCCTTACCCCAACCCCCTTCCCAATCATAAAAAAGAAAAAGAAGCGAACTAAAAACAATAACAATATAAAATGAATAGCAATATAAAATACTAATTAAAATCAGAAGAAATAACAAATTAGCTAAAATTAGAGGTAGTTAGAGGCTCGCCACCAGAGATACCGTGTGTCTGAACTTAAGCTTTCCTATATCCCTTATGTAGCATTCTCTGAGATAAATGTAAATGATACAGAAGGAGAAGAAGAAAAGATTACGCAAAAATTGAACATCAAGGATTACTTACCTGACAGTAAGAACTTTTTGACAGGAATATGTTGGCTCCGTCCTATGGAATCTTGGGATTTGTAGTTTGTGGTGGCCGCAGAGCTCTCTTGATAGAGAAGGTTCAATATCACACAAAACTACAAATCTCAGAATTCCATAGCACCGAGGCATGGCATTTAAAAGTGGTGTCAAACTGCACCAATTCTGCAGAGTAGAGGCAGCCTAGGACATTTTCAAAGCTGAAAAGTTCGGACAACAGGATAAGTTGGGACTGTTTGCACCAAAACTGGGACAGCTGGAGCGTGTGAAATGTTGCAGAAGTCCATTTCTGCTTTTGTAAAAAGGAGATATATGAGATATATGAGTTATATGACTGATGGATATATATGAGATATATTATACACACACACACACACACATACACGAAGGGGTATCATAAAGTAAAGTAATAATTATCACCCGGAAATTACCATGGTATATTGATAAAATTTTGTCAGTGTCATCATTGGTCCCTAAGTGCATGAAGTTGAGAAAATCAGCTCATTGTGTCCTTTATTTTTGTGACAGGTTGTTCCAGAAGTGACTAAAGTATAAGATGGAGAAGTACGAGGGGGTGCCATAAAGTAATAATTATCACCCGTAAGTCATTATGAAATTGATGAAATTTTGTCAGTGTCATCAACATAACCAAGTGACTTTTTCTTTTCCTAAAAATTAAAAATCCATTGTGGGGTCGCCGATTTGACAACACAGATGACGTCATGGAAGAGAGGTTTAAGATGCAATCTGCAAATGTCTACAAAAGCGGTATTCGGAGAGTCAAGAAACTCTGGGGAAAATGTGTAAATCTGGATGATGACTACATAGAGATAGATTAACAACTACAAATCAAGACAAACTTTCTGTCAATTTTTTTATTTTTGTTTTTTATTAAACATAAAAAAACCAACAAACATTACAAACCAGATACATACATACAAACAAACACAACAAGACTCCGACTTAAACAAATATGGTTAAAAACAAATATTTGCATTCTTAATTATCATAATATTCTTCTATATAATTGAACTTCCTTAGCAATTGCAGTCATCTTCATCAAAAGAGAATTACTTAGTGATCACCTTTTTTAAAGGTGATAATTAAAATGTATACCCCTTGTATACACACACACACACACACAAGTGAAATGGTGCAGAGCCCCTGTAATTTTGGAAGAAAGAACCACAACAAACTCTTTATTTTCAGTCAGGAAAAAAAAATGAATGGTTCCAAGCAAATCTAATAGAGCCGGGATGGAATAGTGGTTTGAGTGCTGGATTATAACTCTGGAGAACAGGGTTCAAATCCCAGATCAGCCATGTATACCCACTGGATGACCTTGGGCAAGTCACACACTCTCAGCCTCAGAGGATGGCAATGGCAAACCTCCTTCTGAAGAAACTTGCCAAGAAAACCCCATGATAAGTTTGCCTTAGGGTTGCTGTAAGTCGGAATTGGCTTGAAGGCACACAACAACAAACCAAGTGAGAGTGACAAGGGCTGCATCTACACTGCAGAATTAATGCAATTTGACACTGCTTTAACTGCCATGGCTTCATCCTATAGAATCCTGGGACTTGTGGTTTGTTGTGGCACTAGAGCTCCCTGTCAGAGAAGGTTAAATAGCTAATAAAACTACAAATCCCAATATTCTAGGAGCCATGCCAGTTAAAGCGGTGTCAAACTGCTTTATTTCTTCTGTGCGGATGCCGCCTCAAAGGCCCCCATTTGGCTCCGAGGCTGTACTTTGCTCCCTCCTAGACTAGACAGTAATGGATTGCTTTAAGGTAGCTTGGTTCGATTTGGAAAATGTCAATGATTTTGAGCCTTTCACACAAAGCCAGGAAGAGACAAGAGCCTCTGAATGGGTTAAATCAAGGGAGTTCTGGTTTCCAGAGAGGCCAAGAGAACGAATGAATGAATGGTGGTGCTGCGCCTGCTAATGTTGTCCTTTCGTTTTTCCTGCCAGAGAAAATATGTAGAGAAACCAATTGCATGCCATTTTGCAAAAGGTTAGAGAGAGGTGAGCTGAAGGTATGCTCTGGAGCAGGAGTAGGCAATCTTTTTGAGCCAGGGGCCAGGTTGCTGTCCCTCAGACAATTGGGGGGCCGAAGCACCAAAAATAAATAAATAAATAAATAAATAAATTTTAAAAATTTAAATTTTTTTTAAAAAATATGCATGCACACTCTCTCAGCCCCAGAAAAGCCATGGAAAAACCCCTGTGGAGATTTTGCCAAGAAAACCCTAAGAACAAGTAATAACAACAATAATAAATATCATTATGGTGGGTGGCGGCAGCAGGACTGGCCAAGGGCCGGGCCAAAGGCCTCGGGGGGCCACATCCGGCCCCCCCCCGAGGACTTAGGTTGCCTACCCCTGCTCTGGAGGGTACAAACAGGTAAGGTGAAAAGACAGGTTAGGAAGGACAGAAGGAACAGAGAGAATGCAAGGGAAGAAAGAAGAGAAAATAATAATACAGATGGTTTAGGACAGGGGTCCCCAAACTATGGCCTGCGGGCCAGACCCGGCCCGCCGAGGCATCCTTCCGCCGCCGTCGCTGCGCCGCCGCTGCCGTCGCTCACACGCGCCACCAGATGCCATTTTGTATCCCAAAATGGCATTTGGAGTCACGCGCATGCGTGCGTGACACTACATGCATGCGCATGACTCCAGGCGCCATTTTGGCAAACAAAATGGCATCTGAGTTATGCACTTGCGCGCGCGCCACCAGCCCTCCGGAAGATCTGGGGGCCAGCGACCCGGCCCCCGGATGAAAAAGTCTGGGGACACCTGGTTTAGGAGCAGCAACAGTAAAGACAGATGGACTGATTTGCATTTAAATAAAATAAAAAGTGAGATATATCGAGCCAGTGTGGCACAGTGGTTTGAGGGTTGGACTAAGGACTATATCACACGGGGGTCAGTTTTGTCTTTAAAAAGATAATAAAGCGCAAATAAACCATCCCGAAAATAAAGTGAAAATAGAGCTTGATAATTCAAATGAATTTCACACGTAATTAGAATAAATGCGAAATAATGCGAAAAGCGATAAAAAGGCGTTTTTACATTTCATACGGAAGTGAAAGAAATCCGTAAATGTACTAGAAATGTTATACTTGCACACGCGCAGAAAGAGAAAGCAGAGAGGTTCATGTCTGCCTGCCATGTTTGTCGCCCAAGCAAAACAGGAAGTAAAAGCAGTCTCACAGAACTATGGGAAAACCGGAAAAAATAATTAAAAGAGGGTTATTGTGTAAATAAACCGAATTTGACTTTCACACTAGAGTAAAAGCGCAATTACAGTAATATCGAAAATGCATTTTCACTAAAATCCTGAAAGTAAAAAGATCTGGGATAATACCACTTTCTGACCACTTTAATAGCAGTTTTTGTGCAACGTTGTGTGAAATCATTGCGCGTAATTACGCATTTTTTTCGGGATTTGTATGGGATAAACTGTAGATTTCCCCTGTGTGATAAAGTCCTGAGACTCGAGACCTGGGTTTGATTCCCAACTCAGCCATGGCTTCTAGACCAGGGGTTGGCAACTTTTTTTGCTGACGGTCCGGGGGGGGGGAATGGTGCTGGGGCCGGCGCGTGCATTTGTGCACGCGCGTGCGCTTGCCCCGTGTGTGCGCATGACACCATTTTGAAAAACAAAATGGTGACCGCCCCCCTGGTAGGCATACCTCTACCATTTTATTGTACAAATCCCAAACAGAAACTGGATTTGTGCCTCGCGTTTTCACACGA
>CM034703.1:326449016-326460384 GCA_020142125.1 Phrynosoma platyrhinos
AATCTTTCCCTAGTTCTACCATTTTCAATTCCATTATTCCAGCCTCCTTGTGTCTGCTGTTGTAATATATTTTTATGCAGCGGCAGATCAGATTTCTTCAGCATTGTTGTTGTGTGCCTTCAAGTAATTTCTAACTTGACCCTAAGGCGAATCTATCATGGGGTTTTCTTGGCAAGAGTTATTCAGTGGTTTATCGTTTCCTTCCCCTGAGGGAAGAAGCCTTACAGGAAGGAGACAAGCTGGATTCCAAAGAAAGCATCTTCTTTGAATTGCAAATGGATGTTAAATTTCCTTTACCAATGTCCACATGGTCAGTTGAGGAGGTGCTATCCTGCCTGCAAATTGCCCTCCCTATAAGGTTGCCATAATTCTCTACTACAAAACCGGAGCAAAATGTTTAAAAACTAGGACAAAATGTAGGGCATTCAAGAAAAATGGATGACATGACCAACTAAAATTCCCTCTGAAGAAACGTTGCCAAGAAAATCCCAAGTGAGACCTGCTGGGCCCTGTGCCTCCCTGCCACCCACCGTCGTGCCAAAAGTGGCAAAAGCATGGCGGCACCAGGCCCAGGCCTAGGCCCAGGCCCCCCAGTGAGGCCTTGCTGGGTCCTGGGCTTCCCTGCCACCCGCCACCATGCCGAAAAGCGTCATAGGCATGGCAGTGGCAGCCCAGGACTAGGCCTAGGCCCAGGCCCCCCAGTGAGGCCTTGCTGGGTCCTGGGCCTCCCTTCCACCTGTCACCATGCCAAAAAGCGTCATAAGCATGGCAGTGGCAGCCCAGGCCTAGGCCTATGCCCAGCGCCCCCAGTGAGGCCTCACTGCCTACTAGGCCCTCCTGCCACTCACCGCCATGCCAAAAGCGGCAAAAGCATGGTGGCAGCAGCCCCAGGCCTAGGCCCAGCCCCCAAGTGAGGTCTTGCTGCCTACTAGGCCCTCCTGTCGCCCACCGCCGTGCCAAAAAGCAGCAAAAGCATGGTAGCAGCAGGCCTAGGCCTAGGCCCAATCTCCCCAGTGAGGCCTCACTGCCTACCGGTTCCCTCCTGTCACTCGCCGCCACACCAAAAAGTGGCAAAAGCATGGCGGTAGCAGGCCTAGGCCTAGGCCCAGTCCCTCAGTGACGCCTCACCACCTACTAGGCCAGGGGTAGGCAACCTTTCCCCTTTAAGGCCGAGGGACTTCAGCTCCCAGAATCCCAGGAGCTATTGGCCAACATGGGACTATTGGCCAACATGGCTGAGGCTTATGGGAGCTGAAGTCCCTCGGCCCTTAAAGGGGAAAGGTTGCCTACCCCTGTACTAGGCCTTCCTGCTGCCCACCGCTGCCTCTCTGGTCAGCACACCTGCCTCCCCCGCTCTCTGCTGGCTGCCATGCCGCAATGGGGACGCCAATGGGGACGGAGGAAGAGCTGGAAGCCCACCCCACAAACAAGGCCACTGCTGCCCCTTGGTCCCGAGAGGCTGGGGGAGAAAGGCAAAGATTACTCCTGGAGCTGGGAACCATAACTGGCTCCAAAACCCGAACCAGGACATTCAAAAAGCATGAAAAAAATGGGATGGCCCTAAGCAGACGACTAAAAAAGTCGTCTTCCGGGCAGGGAAGAGGAGGGGCAGCCGTACGAGCGGCGCCCCTTCCTCTCCCCAAGGTCGCCCCCAGAAGCGCCGTCCGTCCGCACCGGGGATGACCTCATGGCGCAGCGCCCACATGCGCTGCGCCGTTTGAGTCAGGGAAAGTGCGCACTTTCCCTGAAATCTAAAAGGAGCGCCAATTTGGTGCTCCTTTTAGATTTGCCGCAGGGGCGCTGCGGTGCGGAGCCTCCGCTCCGCCGGCGCCCCGACCCGCGGCGACTGGGAAGCAGTCGTCTGCTTCCCCCCCTAAGACCAGAAATGACAGAATGCAGGCCTATGACTAACATCTTCAATTTTTTTTATCCTCTGCCTGATGAAGAAGCCCAGTGTGCATTTGAAACAGGGTTAGGCAACCTAAGGCCCAGGGGCCGGATGCGGCCCCCCCAAGGCCTTTGGACCGGCCCCAGACCGGTCCTGCCATCGCTGCCGCCTGCCATAATGATATTGATTATTGTTGTTATTACTTGTTCTTGGGTTTTTTTTGGCAAAATCTCCACAGGGCTTTTGCCATGGCTTTTCTGGAGCTGAGAGAGTGTGCATGCATATTTTTTTATTTTTATTTTTTTTTTAAATTGATTTTGATATTTGTTTATTTTTGGTGCTTCGGCCCACCAATTGTCTGAGGGACAGCAACCCGGCCCCCGACTCAAAAAGGTTGCCTACCCCTGCTTTGAAAGCTTGCAACATGTAATTGTGCATTTCGGTTGGCCCTATAAAGGTATCATTGGATGTTATTGGATTTCTTGTAAATGGGTCCAACATGGCTACTCCTGGTTGTTCCTGGTCTCCAGAGTCTTAGTCCAACACTCAAACCACTATGCCACACTGGCTATCTAGGATTGGATTACTGTGGAACTAAAATTGTAGCCATAGTTTGAGAAGATCCCAGCAAATGTGGCATTGGTGTAGCACAAGGGTAGGCAACCTTTCCCCTTTAAGGGCCGAGGGACTTCAGCTCCCAGAATCCCAGGAGCTATTGGCCAACATGGGACTATTGGCCAACATGGCTGAGGCTTCTGGGAACTGAAGTCCCTCGGCCCTTAAAGGGGAAAGGTTGCCTACCCCTGGTGTAGCAGAATGGTTAAATAAGTGAACTTGGGAGGTCCAGGCTTGAGTCCCTACTGAGGCATGCAAGCTTACTTTTGGACTAGCGACATGCTTTTAGGGCAACCTACCTCACAGGGGCCCTGTCTTCACTTGCCAGAATACAGAATTGTCCCTGGAATATTCTGGCCCCAAATTTCGTCCATACTTTTACTCTTTTGCTGTGGGTTTTCGGATCTTACAATGAAAGATGAGTGGCTGAATTCTCATGCAATCCCCATTCGTAGACTGGCATTGTGGCTAAGGTCAGGACAAGGCTCCTAGCCATGTAATCCATGGTAAGAGCCTTATTCTAAGCAGAGACTTGTCCCTGCAAGGATCACAAGTGAAGGCAACCACTGCTATCACTGTGAAGATAGCAGAAAATCCACCGCAAAAGATGGGTTACAGTCAACCCTCCATATCCACTGATTTTTTTTATCCACTGATTCAAGCATTCACGGCTTGAAACTATCTTTAAAGAGATAAATTCCAAAAAACAAACTTTGATTTTGCCATTTTATATACGAGGCACAGTTTCATTATGCTGTTGTATTTAATGGGACTTGTGCATCCATGGATTTTGGTATCAATGGGTGGGTCCTCAGTGGATACCAAGGGCCCACTGTATTTAGGCTGTATTATTTTAATGTTGTGAACCGCCCGGATTGGGTCACCAATGGGTGGTATATAAATAAAATTTATTATTATTATTATTATTATTATTATTAAATGCAGGTTGGGGGAAGGAGGAAACCCCAAATTGGGAGCAGTGTCATGAAGATAGTTCAGATCCAATTTGGGGCTTTCACCCTATGTCATGTAAACAGGATGCAGCAATCCCAGGGGAGATTTGGGGTAAATCACCCATGCAAACAAGCCAATAATAATAATAACAATAACAATGATTATTTATTTATATCTCACCTCTCTGTAACATACAACCAAGTGGCTTACAAAATAAAACAATCTCCTCAATAGCCCACCCCCCTAAAATACAATTAAACAAACAAAATATAAAAACATACTTACAAATTACAAATAACAATTTAAAATAGCTGTAATGGGAATTGGGGACAGTCATAACTATTTTCAGTGGCCAGTTACCTGTTGAGTGTATTACAAAATAATACAGCAGAGTTGTGGAGTCAACAAAAATAGAGCTTTACTCAGCAGAGTGTAAGACAAAAAAATACATGCAAAAACAAAGAATATAGCATCATGGCTAGACACAAAAACAATACAGCATAACTTCCTGCATACCTGCAGTGCTATAACTTCATAGCAAGGAGAAAAACTTACTTTCCAGCAACAGACTTCTTACCAGCATAAAAAGTAATACACTCTCTAAACCCCAAGCAGACTCCCAATGCATTTATACACTACTAAGTGGCTATCAAGACCACCTGGCCTAATTGGCTGACTGCATCATTAATTGCTAGAGCTGGCTTACTATCATGGACTCCACCTGCCACTTTTCTATACCTTCATCCAGTCACAACTTAGTATGCATACTGGCATACCCTGACATTACCTACGGTACTCAGGAAAGGCCTGCTGGAAGAGATCCATAGTAGAAAAGGTCCTCTGGGCAGTTGCAGATAATCTAGTTTTTATAGGTTGCAATAAATTCTTCCCAGAGGACTTTAGTGCGTGGGGTGGATTATATGGAAGGAGGCAATCCCGAATATAGGTTGGACCCAAGCCATTTAGGGCTTTAAAGGTAATAACCAACACCTTGTACTGTGTCCGGAAACTGATAGGCAGCAAGTGAAGCGATCTTAGAATAGGTGTTAGGTGGTTTCTTCTGGTTTTACCTGAGACCTACCTGGCTGCCATATTCTGTACCAATTGAAGTTTTCAAACTAGGCACAAAGGTAGCCCCATGTAGAGTGCATTACAGAAATTGAGGCGAGAAGTTACCAGCGCATGTACCACAGTTTCGAGGTCCCTAACCTCCAGGAAAGGGCACCGTTGGTGTATCAGCCGAAGCTGATAGCAGGTGCTCCTGACCACCGCATTCACCAGTAGGGTGGTTGTGAGGATAAAATTGGGTTTTATGTGCTGCCTTGAGCTCTTGTAGGAGAAGCAGAATACAATTTTAGCTAATCAATCAAATGTTCAGCTCCAACTGCTGGCAAGAGTGATCTGTCCCTTGCTCTTGTTGTGTGCCTTCAAGTTGTTTCTGACTTATGGTGAGCCTCTCATAGAGTTTTCTTGGCATGTTTCTTCAGAGGAGGTTTGCCATTGCTGTCCTCTGAGGCCGAGATAGTGTAACTTGCCCAAGGTTGCCCAGTGGATTTCATGGCCAAGCTGGGATTCGAACCCTGGTCTCCAGAGTCATAGTCCAAGACTCAAACCACTATGCCATGCTGGCTGTCTTCCAGGGAGAGGCGGGAAATATAAATAAATTATTATTATTATTATTATTATTATTATTATTATTATTATTATTATTATTTAAGGGGGCAGAGGGAAGCAACGGGTTTGCCCTCTTCCAAATTTGGAAGTAACACAATTGAAAGCAGTGTTGTTACTTTATAACAAATTACTCCTTTTTTTGTTTTTGTTTTTCAGTAATGAGACTGTAATTTAATTTGAAAAGTATAATGTGGGAACAATGTAGATAAAATTTTAGGAGTATGAGGAATGAACAATATTTAGTTACTAGGGAAAGGAATTGAAAATTAACCTAGAGAATTGGGGAAAAAAATCCTAGCACAAGGAGAAAAACATGTGATAACGAGAATCTATAAAATGCTATTAGATAATAGATTTAAAAGAAGAAACAATCAAGGAAAATATGATAAAGTGGATGCAAAATATAAGAAAGCAAATTCCATTACTAAGTTGGGAAACAGTCTAGAAACACAATTTAAAATTCACCAAATGCAATAACCTCAAAGAAAATGATTATAAGCTATTTTATAGATGGTACATGGCACCATGGAGACTCGCAAAGATTCAGAACAAGAGTAAGAATAACTGCTGGAATTGTGAAGAACCAAATGGAATTGCAGAAAAGCCAAAAAGTTCTGGTGGGAAATTCATAAAAAAATATATCAGATACATTACAAAAGAAATTCAGGATGAGCTCAAAATCATTTTTACTAAATATAACAGACGAATTAAAATACAAATTCAATCATGAGAGGGAAAATGTTTTATTATACACTTGCCCCTCCACATTCGCTGGGGTTAGGGGCACAGGACCCCCATCAATGTGGAAAAACCTCAAATAACCAAATTACTATGTTTTTACCTGAGAGAACCCCTCTCTAGGAATCTTTAGGTCCTCCAGTGCGACTCTGTGGTCAACATCTGCCAGACATTGACCATAGAATTGCACTGGAGGAGCGCCAAATGCTTCGTGGAGTGTTCTCTCTAGGAATCTCTAGGTCCTTCAGTGTGACTTTTGGTTAAAGTTGACCATAGAGTTGTACTGGAGGACCTAGATATTTCTAGATAGAACATGTTAATAAAATCAGTGAATAATCAAATCTGCAAAAGTCAAAGCCGCAGATGTGGAGGGATGGGTTTATATGGCGGCATGCATAGTTTATGCAAAATAATGGGGGGGGGGGAGGATGTCCCTTCAATTGAAGATGGGGAAATAGATGCAGCCTCAGAGGAAGGCCGTGGCAAACCCTCCTCTAAAGAAATCTTGCCAATAAAACCCCATGTTAGATCTGCCTTAGGATTGCCAAAAAGGCAGAAACAACCTGAAGACACACAACAACAGTTTTTTTAAATATTCCAAGGTGGGGAAATAAGGCATTTTTAGTGGTATTATTAAACTCGGATGAGAAAACCATTGCCCCGAATTTGCAAGACCTGAGCAGGGTATCAGCAACAGGATCTTTCGGAGGTCTCTTTTTCATGGGGTCACCATAAACCAAAACTGTTGTGACAATACACAGCAAGAGTAAGAATTTTGAGTGGAATTTTTCAAGTTTTTTTAGTTTCCTGCTGGCTTAAATAAAGTTTCCTATTTCTTTTAAATCCCCAAATTTTTTTTAAATAGAATGATGTGCTGTAATAAATGACCTCCCCACCAAAATAATACTAAATATATATTTAATTCCCTGGGAATTACAGTGTTGTAAAAAAAAAAATAGATAACATTATTTATTTAAAGTAACTTTTCAATTTTGTTACTGATACTTGATCTCCAGTACATTATCCCCATGTAACTGTGAACTTTTAAAGGGAAAAAGGCATTTAAAGTATCAAATGTTATTCTGCACAGGGTATTCTATTATTAATATTCACTTTTTTTCTTATCACGGACAAGAAAAGATGTTTAAATCCATCAAGGCACTCCATCCAGAAAAAAGATTTTTTCCCCATAACTTGGCACTTTTTTTGCAAAAAAGAAAATAGGTGCAAAGAATTTAGGTTTTGTGTAAAAACCTGTCATTTTAAGCAGAAAAATTATTTTGTGCAAAATGCACAGGTTTTTGCTCAAGTGGTATTGTGGCTTGAGTGTTGGACAAGGAGACCAGGATTCAAACCACAACTCATCCATGTAAACCCTTGGTGACCTTGGGCAAGTCACACACTCTCACCCTCAGGGGAAGGCAATAGCAAACCCCCTCTAAAAAAAAAACCTGCCAAGAAAACCCCATGATAGGTTCACCAAAAATGGCTTGGAGGCACACAACAACAACAAATTGCAAAAATATCCCAAAGTATGAAAAACCTTCAAAAATGCACAACTCTCATAAATGGGCTCCGTGGGGATATAAGTTTTGACATCTGTTCAAGGGTAAGACAAGCAAATCCAGTGGTCCCTCCACATTCGTTGGAGTTAGGGGTGAAGGACCTCATGAATGTGGAAAAACTGCAAATAAAAAAACACGATTATTTTTGCCTGAGAGAACCCCTCCCTAGGAATTTCTAAATCCTCCAGTGCAACTCTATGGTCAACATTGGCCAGAATTTGATCATAGAGTCATGTTGGAGGACCTGCAAATGCCTAGACAAGTATTTTCTCTAGGAACTTCTAGGTCCTCCTGCACAATTCTATGGTCAACTTCTGGCAGAGTTGCGCTGGAGGACCTAGAGATTCCTAGAGAGAACATATTAATCAAAATCGCAAATAATCAAATCCGCAAAAGTCAAAGCTGCAAATGTGCAAATGGCCGACTGTATGCATTTGCCTAGTATTGGTTGAATCCTACTCTTTCCAGTTTCACAGATCTCAGCTTCAGTTGTGGGCTTAAATAAATTTACTCTAGATATCCAGTTTGGGAACGAAAACGAAAATCTCTTTAAGACCCTGGAGAGCTGTTGTTCACTGGAACACGGAATTATAGGTGTGATGGACAAACATTTATCTATCCTACAATGCAGCTTCATGTATGTTTAGTTATATATTGGGTGGAGCAAACTGAGATATCAATACTTACCATGACCACCCAAAGTGTATGTGTAATGCAGGTCAGATCCTGAATCTGTGTGAAAGGATTGTTATCTTTGGTCAAAGAGATTTCTTCCCCTCCTGAACAGATCAGCCCCGCAGTGTGTACCAGGAGCAAAGAAGAGCAACTTATTAGCACAAACCAGACATTTATAAGCTCACATTGTGATGATACGGAAAGCTGTAAACCCAAATGTACGGTAGAGAGGTTCTCATCACTTCATTAGGCAAAAGGTATCATTGCAGAATTAGTTTACCCATCAACAATAGGATATTCATTTCATCAACATCGGTTATTCCAAGGGTAGGCAACCTTTTTGAGCTGGGGGCTGGGTTGTTGTCCCTCAGACAATTGGGGGGCAGAAGCACCAAAAATAAATAAATAAATAAATAAAAATATATTTAAAAAAAAAAAATTTAAAAAATTAAAAAATATGCATGCACACTCTCTCAGCCCCAGAAAAGCCATGGCAAAACCCCTGTGGAGATTTTGCCAAGAAAACCCCAAGAACAAGTAATAACAACAATAATCAATATCATCATGGCGGGTGGCAGCGGCGGCAGGACTGGCCTGGGGCCGGTCCAAAGGCCTCGGGGGGCCGCATCCGGCCCCCAGGCTTTAGGTTGCCTACCCCTGGGTTAGTCCATGTTGCACAAGTGTAACAGATGATACAATGAGTGGTGGGAGCAATAGTTCTTAGCAATTTCATAGCAATGGTATTAACATAGTAAACCGACTTAAGTAAATTCTCACTGTTATCCTCACCCCCACCATCAATATGGCTGAATTCTGGTTTACTAACTATCACTGGCTCTGACCCTTTAAATGTGAAAATGTATTAATCTGTAGAAAAGCAGACCTTGAGAGCATCTAGTCTGACCCCAACTAAAAGGAATTTGGAAATCATGATTTCATCTTTTAGATAAATCATTTAATTATTGATGGGGGATATTAAGATCTTGCTTATGCAGTCTGTGATGAAATGTGTAGTGGATAAAAGCTGCCAGTTTCAGAAAAAGATTTTCAAACCTCATGTTCCCATGTACATTAACCATCTCCTGGAGGTATCTGTGCAGATCATCATCAAGGCATACGGAGCGTCCTGAGTTTGAATAAATCATATTTCAGAAAATCCTGGGTGCTTTGGATAGCCAAATCCCTTTTAAAAACACAAGAGAGATGTGTGCATTACAAACACAAGCTGTTCTGAGCAAAATGGATCCAAGTACTGTACGAGTTCTCCATCTACAAAAAGGGAAGTGGGATAACCAGAAGTGTAGTGGACTCTGGTTTCATAGGGGCCAAGGCTCTGGGATTGTTTGATTCCTAGAGATTATGATTTAATTTCCCCCACTCTTTTCAGACTTCATATTCCCTCCAGGGTTAGCTGCAATACTCTTTAAGTAGCTGGGTGTGTTGAGGGTTCCCAGCCACAATATAATTTTACAAGCTGCCCTTGTTGTAATGCAAAATATTTTCTCCATGGCTTGGTCTTTATGGAAAAACTAAAGATCCATTAACTTTACAAAAGACCTGATGCTGGTGGAGATTAAAATTGTCCTAGCTGGACATGTGATACAGATTGGCACAGCTACTTCCTCAGATGCATCAGATGCATAGCTACATGCCAAAATAGTAAATTTTGGCAGCTGTGGTCTGTCCAGCACTTCTTAAATACGTCTGTCCTTACTAGGCTCTGCTGAGATACATTGGATAAAAACATAAGAGCAGTCTGCTAGATCACATCAAGGGCTCATTTTAGGCTGAATCTGCACTGTAGAATTATTCTGTAGAAATGACACTGCCATTGCTCCATGCTGAGGAATTCAGTAGTTTGTTGTGACATTAGAGATCTCTAACAGGGAGGACTAAATATCTCACAAAACTACACTTTCCAGAATTCCACAGCATGGAGCAGGGGTAGGCAACCTAAGGCGCCTGGGGGCCGGATGCGGCCCCCCGAGGCCTTTGGACCAGCCCCAGGCCGGTCCTGCCGCCACCGCCACCCGCCATGATGGTATTATTGTTGTTATTACTTGTTCTTGGGGTTTTCTTAGCAAAATCTCCACAGGGGTTTTGCCATGGCTTTTCTGGGGCTGAGAGAGTGTGCATGCATATTTTTTAAATGTTTTATTTTTAAATGTTTTATTTTTATTTATTTATGTATTTATGTATTTATTTTTGGTGCTTCAGCCCCCCAATTGTCTGAGGGACAGCAACCCGGCCCCCGGCTCAAAAAGGTTGCCTAACTCTGGCATGGAGCCATGGCAGTTAAAGCGGTGTCAAACTGGATTATTTCTGCAGTGCAGATGCAGCCTAACCCAGGTTATTGGAAGGAATTAGGGTTACCAGGTCAGTATTATCCCAGTCCTCAAAATTGCAAGGCCACAGATGCAAGGGCCATGTGGCGTCACCAGAGGCAAGTCATGACAATGTTACAAGGGTGATACCAGGACCAATAAGCATGGTACATGAAGTACCAAATACAAGGTATGCCATGAAAACAAAAGACAAGAAGTCTAACAAATTATACACAGACACATATTGGTTTGAGTGTTGGACTATGACTCTGGAGACCATGATTCAAATCCCACCCCTGAGCCATGAAACACACTGGTCAACCTTGGAGAAGTCACACTCTCTCAGCCTCAGGGAAAAGCAATGGCAAACCTCCTATGAAGACGTTTGCCAAGCAAATCCTATGATAGGTTCTCCTTAGGGTTGCCATAAATTGGAAACCCCTTGAAGGCACACAACAACAACAATGCACCCACACTTTTCAAGGCAATGTTTTCACCCTAAGATTCCTCCATCTCACCCTGGAGGAGGCTGGAGGAGAGGTTGAAATTCTCCTGGTGGCAAACACTGGGGTTAAACCCTGTTACACCAGTTTGTAGGTAATTTTGGGGGTAGTGTGCACTAGCGGTGAGGAGATGACAAAGAAGGCTTTCTCCATTGCCAGAGACAGCTGGCAAGACAGTTTCTTTTTCATTGGATGACTTCCTATTTCATCCTCCTTTGATTTATATTTGCTTCCCCAGCCTACAAAGAGTAGTATCCCATTTGAAGTCAGTAACATCCCAAATCCACAAAACAGTGATGCCTTTAGCAGGACAACCAACATGCACAAAATATATGTTGCAAGCTTTCAAAGCTCCACCGGCTTCTTCCTCAAGCAATGAGGTTACAAAATCAAACAGAAAGAAAAAGAATTATGGACAGATCCCATGCAGAA
>CM034703.1:326521780-326539369 GCA_020142125.1 Phrynosoma platyrhinos
CACACACACACATACATAGATACACATGTATTATACATATACACACATACACACATATATATATACAATATACACATACACACACTCATATATATATATATATATATATACACACACACATATATATAATATATGTGTGTACATATATATATATATGAGTGTGTGTATGTGTATATTATATATATATATGTGTGTGTGTGAACATATAAATGCATACTCATATATATACACATATGTATTATATATATACACGAACATATAGATACATATATATTTTATATATATATATATATATATATATATACACACACACACACGTATTTATATATATAGTTACATATATACACAACTTACATATTATATACACACACACACACACACACGTATTTATATATAGTTACATATATACACAACTTACATATTATATATATACACACACACACACGTATTATATATCTATATACACACATACACATATAGATATACATGTATCATACATACATTCACACACTGTGTGTATGTGTATATACATATATATATATAAATATATGTATTAAAAACGAGTTTTATGGAGCAGGGACACACAATAGGGCTGATATTTCTTCCCCACCTCCGCCCTGCTTTCCTTCCCCTTCGAGCCGAGGCGCGGCACCTTTGCTCTTTCAGGCCGTCCGGACTTCAGCTCCCAGAAGCCCCCGCCAGCCCTGCCAATGAGAGGGGATTGTGGGAGTTGTAGTCCAAACATCCCACAGGACTAATGGTTCCCTTCCCCCCCTCCACATACACCGCATCCCGTCTTAAGAGCCATGTTCTCCCCCACCCCATAAGCCGCCTCCGCCTCCGCCGCCTTCTTTCTTCTTCCTCCTCTCCTTCCCCTCAGACAGCCGGTTCCCAAATGGCGGCCTCGCCTCCCAACCCTTCTCTGGGCGGAGAAATTCAAAACCAGCGTTCCAAAGGAGGGGGAGGAGGAGCCTCGCGGGGACCGGAAGGAACGCGCCGGGAGCAGCGGTTACTTATAGACGTTGGGAAGCCTTTCTTTTCGGTTGCCGCTCTAGGAAGCAGCAGCTCTGTGGTTTTAACGCTTCCATACCTGCCCGCAAGCTGGCCACGCCCACATAGGAGCCATTTCATGCTCTCTAGGAGGAGGAGGCAGGTGTGGGGTAGTGAGTGGTTTGAGCGCTGGACTAGGACCCTGGCGACCTCAGCCATATGAAACCCACTGGGTGAACTTAGCCAAGTCACACACTCTCAGCCTCAGACTAAGTCACTCTGTCTCAGACAAGTCACACACTCTCAGCCTCAGACTGTCACTCTGTCTCAGACAAGTCACACACTTTCAGCTTCAGACTCAGTCACTCTGTCTCAGACAAGTCACACACTCTCAGCTTGAAACTAAGGGCCTTTACAGACTGCCAGAAATAATGCAGCTTGAGGCCACTTTAACTGTCCTGGCTCGGTGCTAGGGAATCATGGGAATTTTATTTTATTTTTCTGGGACATTTCTGGGACTTCTCTGTCAGAGAGCTCTGGTGCCACAATAAACTACAGTTCCCATGATTCCCTAGCACTGAGTCAGGGCAGTTAGAGTGGCCTCAAGCTGCATTATTTCCGGCAGTCTGCAAAGGCCCTAAATTACTCTGTCTCAGACAGTCACACACTCTCAGCTTCAGACTGTCACTCTGTCTCAGGCAAGTCACACTCAGCTTCAGACTAAATCACTCTGTCTCAGACAGGTCACACTCTCTCAGCTTCAGCCTCTCTGAACAAATCTTGCCAAGAAAACCTCACAACCCACCTCAAACATGATGGAAACCCACAATAAAACCTTAAAATGTCCACTGACTCTGTACATAATTGGCCTGAATTCTTTATCAGCTACTCAGTTAAATATATTAAATAACTAACCAGGTAACTTATCCTAGTCTGACCACCTCAAACCTGACAGAAACCCAGTTTTCAGATAACTAAACCTTAAAATGTCCACTGACATAGTATATTATTATTACTACGACTGGCTAGAATTCTGTATCAACTATTTAGGTCCAAAGCACACTGCAGAAATAATCCAATTTGGGACTGCTTTAACTCCTGGATGCTAGGGAATCATGTCCTGGCTCAGACAATGCTAGGGAATCATGGGAATTGTAGTTTTTTCTGAGCCTTCTCTGTCAGAGAGCTCTGGTGCCACAATAAACTACAGTTCCCATGATTCCCTAGCACTGAGCCAGGACAGTTAAAGTGGCCTCAAGCTGGATTATTTCTGGTAGTCTGTATAGGCCCTCAAACTGGTTTATTCCTGCAGTGTGTTTTGGAATTTAGTTAAATATATTAAGTAACTAAGGGCCTTTGCAGACTGCTAGAAATAGTGCAAATTGAGTCCACTTTTAGGGTTAGGGAATCATGGGAACTGTATTTTATTGTGGCACCAGAGTTCTCTGACAGAGAAGGCTCAATGTCTCAGAAAAAAAAAGCAATTCCCATGATTCCCTAGCACTAACCCTAACCCTTAAAGTGGACTCAATTTGCACTATTTCTGGCAGTCTGCAAAGGCCCTGAGTAACTTGTTGTAGTTTGACCGCCTCAAACCTAACATAAATGTCATTCACCTGCACTCTGATCACCAACATAATGGTCCTCCTTCGCATGTCTTGTAAAATAGTCTGCAAAGGGGTCTTGTAGCATCTTTCAAAAGAAGTTGTAGCAAAAGAAGTTGTAGCATCAGCTTTCGTAGGCTTGGTTCACCTCAAATGCCTGGAGTGAACTGTTGCCCAGGAAGACTCTTTAGGTTTGGGAAATAGTTACAATTGTAGTAATAGTGTCACAATTGTAACTACATAGTAATTGTAACTACAGAACAGTTAGGGATGAGTAAATCTAGGTAACTGTTCCATATTCACAAGTGCTACATAGTCACGATTGTGACACTATTGCCACAATTGTTAACCTCTTGCACCCACTTTACCAGGCACCAGTTGTATGGGAGAAGGAAGGCTATTCTGCCAGTGATTGGAGGATGATGTCTGAATTACATTTTTCCATCAGTTTTTGGAGGGAGAGGCTGGAGAAGTTACTTTTGTGAGAGTATCCTCAACACTCTTCTCCAACATCACATCTCAAATGGATTTATTTCCTTTTTATTCGCTTCCCTCACTCTCCAGCTCTCGCATCCTGTACATGGAGAAGGGGAATACAATGGCTTGGACCATTCTGACTTTAGTGCTCAGTTGTTTGTCTTTCCTCTTCATGATCTTCTCTAGTTCTTTCATAGCTGCCCTTCCCAATCCTAGGCCTTTGCAGACTGCCAGAAATAGTGCAAACTGAGTCCACTTTAAGGGTTAGGGTTAGGGTTAGGGTTAGGGAATCATGGGAACTGTAGTTTACTGTGGCACCAGAGCTCTCTGACAGAGAAGGCTCAATGTCTCAGGAAAAAAAACAACAACAATTCCCATGATTCCCTAGCACTAATCCTAACCCTTAAAGTGGACTCAATTTGCACTATTTCTGGCTGCAGTCTTCTTCCAATTTCCTAACTGGTGTCTCCATTCTGATTAATGTTGGATCTAGGGAATTTAAGGAATTGTAGTTTTGTGAGACATTTTAGCCTTTTCTGACAGAGAGCTCTGGTGTCACAACAAACTACATTCCCCAGAATTCCATAGCATGGAGCCACAGCAACTGAAATGAGATCAACCTGGGTTATTTTTGCAGTGCAGATGCAGCCCTTCCATGGCCATTATTTTTCTTTATGTTCAGCATTAAGCCTTCCTTTGCACATGCAGTTGTCCCTCCATTTTTGTGGATTTTGAGTCTGCGGTCTTGCTGAGGGAGGGACAATCGGGGAGGGATAAAATGACGGTGTGGCCCACACACACACCACAGGCATGCATGCCATTATTTTCAATGGGGCTTGAATATTTGCAAGTCACAATTTCTGCGGGGTTATGTGTGTCCAGAACAGATTCCCCACAAATTGAGAGGGGCTACTGTACTTCTTTGACCTCCCTTAGTAATTGTTCCAAGTCCATTATGTTTTCTGCTAGTAGTAGAATCATAGAACCATAGAGTTGGAAGAGACCACAAGGGCCATCCAGTCCAACCCCCCTGACATGCAGGAACTCCCAATCAAAGCATCCCCGACAGATGGAATCTCTTTTCCTGGTGCTTGCATCGATTGTTTTGGGTCCTAGTCTCTGGAGCAGCAGAAAACAAGCTTGTTCCCTCCTCAATATGATATCCCTTCAAATATTTAACAAGGCTATCATATCACCTCTTAACCTTACCTTCTCCAGGATAAACATCCCCAGATCCCTAAGTCGTTGGTTGGTTTGGTTTCCAGACCCTTCATCATTTTAGTTGTCCTCCTTTGGACACACGCCAGTTTCTCCACATCCTTTTTGAATTGTGGGGCCCAGAACTGGACACAGTATTCCAGGTGAGGCCTGACCAAAACAGAATAGAGTGGCACTATTACTTCTCTAGACACTATACTTCTATTGATGCAGCCTAAAATTGCATTGGCCTTTTTAGCTGCTGCATCACACTGTTGACTCATGTTCAACTTGTGGTCTACCTGGACTCCTAGATCCCTTTCACACGTAGTCTCATTCAGCCAGGTGTCCCCCATCATATATCTGTATATCTGGTGTCATTACTGTATATTTTAGATTGTTAATGTTCTTTCCTTCAGTCTTCAGTCCTCCTTCTTCTGTGTCTAAACCTGCTTGTCGTATGATGTTTTCTGCATACAAGGTGAACAAATGGGGAGATAGGATGCAGCCTTGCCTGATCCCTTTGCCAACTGGAAACCTTTCAGTTTCTTGGTATTTTGTTCTTACGGTAGGTACCGCTACCTTCTTCTCCCAAGTACAGGTTATGCATCAGGACAATTAAATGTTGTGGCACACTAATTTCTTTAATAGCAGTAGCAATAGCAAGTACATTTCTATACTGCTTATCAGTGAACTAAGTGGTTTACAACCTGTTGGCCAATTGCCCCCAACAAGCTGGATACTCATTGTACCGACCTATGAAAGGATGGAAGGCTGAGTGGACCTTGGAGCCCTGCCTGGGATCGAACTCACAACCTTGTGGCTATGAGTGGCTGCAGTACTGGCATTTAATCACTGCGCCACCTGGGCTTCTTTAATGATCTGACAACCAATGGCTTCACCATAATGTACAATCTGTCAAGCTTAGGCTGATTTTCTTCTGAAATTCTCAAGTAAGCATCAATTTTTTAAAAAATTGAATAGTATTAAGGTTGTCATAAGTTGGAAATAACTTGAAGGGACACAACAACAGCAATACCCTGTGTAGCTGGTGTTGATGCTTAATTTATTACGCTTATTGGCATCACCAGGGATGTGGTAGATCAAGCGGTTAAGATGCTGACTCTGTTGACTGCAAGATCAGTAGGTTGGCAGTTCAAGGCCTAGGTGCTGCATGATGGGGTGAGCTCCTGTCACTAGTCCCAGCTTCTGCCAACCTAGCAATTTGAAAACATGCAAATGCAAGTAGATAAATAGGTACCACTTTGGTGGGAAGGTAAACAGCGTTCTGTGCAATCATGCTGGCCATATGATCACAGAGTAGTCTCTGACAATGCTGGCTCTTTGGCTTAGTAATGAAGATGAACACTGCCCCTTACAGTCGGACACGATTTGGCAACCTTGTCACTGGGGAATACTTTTACCTTTACCTTTATTGGTATCAGCAGGCGCTGCCCCTTGCAACAATACCCTGGCAATACCCAGGGCAAGCATCTTGTGAAATCACTGGGAGTTATCTTCAAGGACCCACTTGCATTATACAAATATAGCTCTGTTGTTCCACTTTAACCATCATGGCTTCATCCTCTCGAATCCAGAGGTCTGTAATTTGATTAGACGCTGAAGCTCTTTGGCTGAGAATTCGAAATACCCCTCCCTAAACTGCAACTCCCAGGATCCCACAGGATGTTGCTATGGCAAGTAAAGTGGAATAATAACACTATATTTGTGTAGTCTGGATGGGCCCATGCAAAAGTCTGCATCCAGCTACCCTAACCAAAAGGTAATTTGGGACCTTCAATAGAGGTTGAAAAGTTACTCTTTAAAAAAAAAAAACTTAAGGTTATTATTCTGGAGAAGAGAAGGTTAAGGGGTGATATGATAATCCTGTTTAACTATTTGAAGGGCTGTCATATTGAGGATGGAGGAGGCTTGTTTTCTGCTGCTCCAGAGAATATGACTTGGAACAACGGATGTAAACTACAGGAACAAAGAAATTCCACCTAAACATTTGGGAGGAACGTCCTGGTAGTAAGAGCTATTAGACAGTGGAAGACACTCCCTCAGAGACTGGTGGAGCCTCCTTCTTTGGAGGTCTTTAAACAGAGGCTGGATGGCCATCTGTCAGGGTGCTTTGATTGTGAGTTCCTGCATGTCAAAAGAGGGTTGGACTGGATGGCCCTTGAGGTCTCTTCCAACTTTATGATTCTATGAGGTGCAAGTTAGTTTGTTATAAGCATGATTTCTAAAGATATGTTGTGAAGTGTGAGAGCAAGCCCCAGATCTCAGGTTTTGTGGGATAGTCCTGACTTAGCATAATTGGAATAGTACAGTCAGCCCTCTGTATCCACGGATTCTTTATCCACAGGTTCAAGAATCCATGGCTTGAAAATATTTTTTAAAAATATAAATTCCAAAAAGCAAAGCTTGATTTTGCCATTATATATATATAAGGGATACCATTTTACTATCCCATTGGATCTAAAGAGAGTTATCGTCCAAAATACATGAAGGGGCCCAGCTTTACAGCAACATGGGCTAAAGCAATGATTCTCAAAATTTGATCATCTGGGCATTTTGGACTTCAGCTCCTGGAATTCCTGACCATTAAATAAGCTGGCTGGGGCTTCTGGGAGCTGAAGTCCAAAATACCTGGAGGACCAAAGTTTGGAAACTACTTGTCTAAAGCTTTATCCATTGAACTGAGGTTGTAGATGTTCTAGGGTGCATCTACACTGTGGAGATAACACAGTTTGACTCCACTTTAACTGACAGGGCTCCATCCTATAGAATCCTAGGATTTCGTAGAATCCTAGAGTTGGAAGAGATCCCAAGAGCCATCCGGTCCAACCCTCTTCTGCCAAGCAGGAATGCAGAATCAAAGCACTCCTGACAATGGCCATCCAACCTCTGTTTAAAAACCTTCAAAGAATTTGTAGTTTTGTGAGTCATCAGCACTCTTTGGTGGGGAAGGCAAAAGACCTTGCAAAACTACAAATCCCAGGATTCCATAAGATAATAGCATTATTTCTACATTGTAGATGCACTCCCCAGAATCCTTTGCAAGACAGTGGTTCCTAGGTAGCCATTTCCCAAGGATTGGGGAATTACAGTATTCCAGTCACAAGATCCAAATCACTTATTTTAGTGAATGATTAAATTATATTTTTAGTAATTCCAAGAATAAATTATTTTTAAATCAACAAGCAATAAGAGGAGCACAGAAAAGGGGTGATCTTCTTTGCATCCAGGTGAGCCTTCAAAACCAGACATTGCACAGAGGCTACATCCGTACTGCAGAAATAATCCAGTTTGACCCCATTTTTAACTGTCATGGCTCAATGCTAGGGAATTTTGGGAATTTTAGTGCTGTGAGACATTTAGCCCTCTTTATCAGAAAACTCTGGTACCACAACAAGCTACAATTCCCAGAATTCTAAGCATTGAGCCATGGCAGTTAAAGTGGGGTCAAACTGGATTATTTCTGCAGTGCGGACGCAGGCAGAGGTTCTTCAACTCTCCCAAGAGAGTTGGTGAGGTAATGGGGTTTTAGGTGAGATAATGGGGTTTTCAGAAATTCATGCAATGGTTGTCTTCTCTCTCATGTTCAAAATAGAAGTAAGAAAAAGTGGAAGAGTGAAATTCCAGATGATATTTTTTCAGCTTCTTAGGCGTTTTCTGCAGGCATGTAATTGAAACTGAAATAGCAATTTCAACAGTTAATAGTTAAAATTTCTCCTAATATAAAAGTGGTTAATTCAGATTTTTTTTAGCAGATTAACAATTACCTAAATGCATTCACCTTTTTTCCTACTAACTTTCCCACATCTCTGGTTAGAAAGGATGCCAAAGGTCATTTAGTCCAATTCCCCTTACTAATCCAGGGCTGCATCTGCACTGCAGAAATAATGCAGTTTGACACCATTTGGACTGCCACAGCTCAATGCTATAGAATCTTGGAGTATCCAGTTTTGGGAGTTACATAGCCCTCTCTCTCTGGTGCCACAACAAACCACAAATCCCAGGATTCCATAGCATGGAGCAATGGCAGCTAAAAGGGTGCCAATCTGCATTATTTCTGCAGTGCAGATGCTGCCTAGGAAATCTACCACTAAAATAACCCTGCCAGGTGGCCCTCTAAACTTTCCTATCCCTCTGATGCAAGCCCTTCTTTCAGATATAATAATAATAATAATAATAATACTTTTATTTATAGCCCGCCCCTCTGCTAAGCAATCAGGGCGGGTTGCAGCATAATTAAAACATGAACAAGTTAAAACAACCAATCCCTGTACCCTAACCCTCCCACCCCTTAAAACTGAATTAAACTGACAATTACATTAAAATACATTACACAAGAACACTATAAAAATAAAACAAAATTATGGGCAGCATGCACAGTTTTAGTAAATCAGATTGGTTGCAGCACTCCTAGTGTCCAGGAGGCTATTCCAGAAAGGCCCACCCCGACTGTATATATGTAGAAATGGGGGGAAAAGCGGGATGGATCCCATGCAGAAACTGGATTTAAACTGGGGGGGGGAACCTGCAATAGTGGGTAGTTTTTCAGACGATGATCGGGGTTAACCCAAACAGAAAGTAGAAAAGTTGTTTTTCAGATGACGTTTGTTAATGAGAATTAACGTGACATTAACCCAAATGGAAACTAGACAAAACCCGCTCCTTTTTACTTTTGCAAAGTAAAACAATCCCAAAAGTAAAAAGGGGCAGGTTTTGTCTACTTTCTGTTCAGGTTAATGTCACATTAACCCCCATCATGTGTGAAAAACTACCCGCTTTTGCGGTTTTTCCTCCGGGTTTTTAAATCCCATTTCTGCACAGGATTTTTGCAGTTTGCCCCCGTGTGATAAACTCCCTAGATTAGATAGATCAAGAGCTTGAACCTAATCAGGAAAAGAAACTGAACTTTGAAAAAAGTATTTACTCCCCTTCTTCATGGTTAAATACTGGCTCCCCCCCCACCAGGCATAGGCAAAGCAGTACAAAGACATCATGAAAATGTCACATTAGTCATTTCAGGAAGAGAACACAGTCCTATATTACACACTGTTCTTTTCACTGGCAAACATACATTTGAAGTACAATCTTGTTCAATTATTCAACCACAGGTTCTAGGTGGGGAAGCTGTGGACCTCCAGGCAGTGTTGAACTCCAACTCCCAGTAGCTCCAAAGAGCATGGTGATACATCAGGGAGCTGCTGCTGAATCAGCTGTAATCCAACCAGAAACACCCAATCCAGTCCACCATAGTTGAAAAGCCTTTTAGGTATTTATAATTCATTTATTGGTATTAGATGCTGTGTTACAATGGTGAAAAGAGAGTCCCCTGCCCACAGGCTTACAGTCTAGTAAACGGACACATTGGAGAGGGCTGGATAGGAGGTAGGAAGGGAAAAATAGAAAGGAAGAGAGCTGGGAAAAGCTACTTTTACTAGATGGCAGCCCCAGCCAAGAATTCTGGGAGTGTGATCCAACAAAAGTAACTTTTCTCAGATGTAATAAGGGAGTGATCAGTCTAAGGCCTTGTCTATATGGGTTATTTAGTTTAAATTCTCCCCAGGCTCGCTGTGTCCTGTTTACACGATGCAGGGCCACAATCCCAAATCAGGAGCAGACTTAGCTTTTTCGGGTTGTGTGGCCATGTTCTAGAAGAGTTTCTTTCTGATGTTTCACCAGCATCTGTGGCTGGCATCTTCAGAGAATGGATGACGGCCATGAAAGCCTACGACTGTTTTCACAACATCCACACCCAATTCGGGCTTTCCTCCCTGTAACCCACATTTTAAAAATTTACCTTCCCTCCCCAGTTACCAGCTCTCTCCACAGCAACGACAGGCAGCTACCTTCCTATATACTTCCTTTGAGCTGCCTGGTGCCATCGCTGTGGGCATGAGTTGCTCTGAGGTGAGAACGAGGTGCCCAGCTTCGAAAACATGGCTGGGCACCTCGCTGTGACCTCAGCAGCAGTGGCAGGCAACAAACAGGGATCATTTGGGAAGTCAGCTGCCACTGTGGCAGAGAGAGCACAGGTAACAGGTGGATTTGGTGCCAGGATACTCTGTGGGCAGCCTGGAGTATTCTGCCCAGTGAAGACAAACCCTAAGAAAGAAAGCATTTGACAGTGGAGACACTGAAAGGTGGCGACAGAAGGAAACAGAACTGGATGGGACACAGCTGGGCCTTCCCAAATTCTGGAAGCAAGCAAGATGGAAGATGAAACTAGAAGAGGAAGGAGATGGGAGATTGCAGGCTTTGCTGGTTGTGCCAGCAGGATAAAGAGTCAGTCCAAGAAATGGAAAACAAGAAGACAGAGGGAGACAATGGCAACAGCCAAACTGTGGAGGATGTAAATCAAGGAGTACCCATGAGATTACTTAAGGTATGCGCCAGCACACCATCTCTAAATGATGCTGGATATATTCCACCTACCCCAAGTCTATGTCAAAAAGAGTTGCTAGAAAGCTCTCTACCGAAGGAGTGTTGCCATGTTCTGGAAGAGGGACAGAGACTGCTGGTGTCCTCCACTAACATCGTGACAGTGAATCTGTTCTGGGATTTAAGGTTTTTTAATTTTAAAGGTGCTATCGATGGTGCTGCACTAATGCCTTAGACCAGGGGTTGCCAACCTTTTTGACTTGAGGAGCCCTTATTTGACTCGCGGAGCCCCTAAGAGGCCTACCCTATGTCTTACAGGTTAATGGTGTTTAGAAGTATATATAAGAATATATTCTTATTCTTTAATTTCATTCAATTTTTATTTATTTCATTTTCCTGAACTGGTTGCAGAGCACCTGGGAAGTGCTCCTTGCAGCATAGGTTGGGAACCCCTGCCTTAGACAGCTTCATTAATGTTCATGCTATCACAAGGGATTCACTGTCCCACACCAGCTTCCACTGAGGAAGGAACACAGCTAAATATCATCAAAACATTAGGGTCTCCCTCCAGTTTCACAGCTTTTGGTCTCCTGGTTTTTCTCCTCCACTGACAGAGTGGGTGTCAAATAAGACTATTTTTCACAAAGGTCTCCCTCAGTGCTTGGAAAGTTCCTTTTTAAAAGTAACCTGGTCCCTGTTCAAGACAACGCTGGAAAAGTAACTCACATTGACTTTGACTACTACTTCCTGTTCTTTTTTTTTTTTAAAAGAAAACAACTTAGGATTGATAAGAGACTGCCATAAAGATTTAAACAATTCCTCTCAAAATGCTTCTTAAAAATTGAAAGTCATTATAGCAGTAAAGTAACTTCACTCCTACTTATTATGTTACTTTTCAAATGTAGTTACATTATACCTTTGTCCCCTTCCAAAAGTAACTAGTTACAGCTGTAACTCCCCTGTTCTCATCTCACTTAACTTGTATATTTAATTATTTTGGTCCCATCCTTGTAGGGTTCTTTCACCAAGAGAAGTCCAAGTTTTCTCTGCAATCCAAACAGTTATAATTCTTTTCACCATCTATCTTTGGCTGACTGAGACAGCATATGCTTTCTTGAAGCATCAGAATCTCTGTTCTGTCTTCTCACAGGCATGGGTCCTCTGATGTCTGATTAGATTAGATCTTTGGCAGAAACCTTGCCCACAGTCCATGCATCGATGTGGCTTTTCTCCTGTGTGGATTCTCTGATGCACAATAAGATGCGCCCGTTGACTGAAGCCTTGCCCGCATTCCAAACATTTATGCGGTTTCTCCCCGGTGTGGATCCTTTCATGTACAACCAGATGCGTTCTTTGACTGAAACTCTGACCACAATCTGAGCATTTGTAAGGCTTCTCGCCTGTGTGGATTCTCTGATGTCGGATAAGGTTGGACCTCTGGCTGAAGCTCTGCCCACATTCTGTGCATATATGAGGCTTCTCTCCTGTGTGGATTCTTTGATGGATGACAAGGTGTGCTTCCCATGTGAAGCTCTGCCCGCAATCTGTACATTTGTAAGGCTTCTCTCTCATGTGGATTCTCTGATGGGCAATTAGGCTTCTTCTCCTATTGAATTGTTTCCCACATTCAGAGCAATTATGGGGCTCTTCACCAACATGGATTTTCTGATGTCTGATAAAGTTTGATTGCCAATTGAAGACTTTCCCACATATAAGGCATTGATATGGGTTTCCTCTCATGTGGATCCTCTCACGCCTACTACAGTTTGAATCTTGACTGAAATTTTCCCCGTAATCCAAAATGCTGTATGATGTCTTCTCTTCTGTATGCACTTTCTGATGTTTAATAAGGTGTGGGCTCTGCCGAAAGCTCTTCCCACATTCTAAACATTGAAAAGGTTTCTCACCTGTGTGAATCCTCTGATGACTGATGAGGTTAGTTCTCTGATTGAACCTTTTTCCACAGTCAGAGCATTTGTGTGGTTTCTCTCTGGTGTGAATACTCTGATGTCTAAGAAGGTTCCCTCTCCGAGAAAATATTTTCTCACAGCGGAAGCATTTATATGGGTCCCCTCCTATAAGAATTCTCTCATATCTAATACCATTTAGCTCCATATCCAATGCATTCTCTCCTGTGTGAATCCTCTGATGCTTAATGAGATTTGATTTCTGACCAAAGCTCTTCTCACAGTCTGAGCATTTATATGGCTTCTCTCCAGTGTGGATTCGGAGATGTCTCACAAGGTTGGATCTCTGACTAAAGCTCTGTCCACAATCTGCACACTTGTGTGGTTTTTCTCCAGTGTGCAACCTCTTGTGAATGATGAGATGTGCCCTCCATCTGAAACTTTTTCCACAGTCTGAACATCTGTAAGGTTTCTCTCCAGTGTGGATTCTCTGATGAGCATTAAGGTTTGTTCTCTGATTGAAACGTTTCCCACATTCTGTACATTTATGTGGTTTATCTTTTGTGTGAATGCTCTGATGTCGAAGGAGGTTTCCTCTTCTGGAAAAGATTTTTCCACACTTGAAGCATTTACATGGGTTTTCACCAAGGGGCACTGTCTCAAATCTATTGCAGTTTGACCTCTGATTGAATCTTTCCCCATAAGCCGAGTGCCTGTTTGGTTTGTCACTTGAGTGGACACTTTGATGTTTGATAAGATTTGCCTTTTGAGTAAAGCTTTTTTCACATTCTGTGCATTTATAAGGCTTCTCTCCTGTGTGGACTCTATGATGTCTAACAAGGTTGGAGACCTGGCTAAAGCTTTGACCACAGTCTAGACACTGATGTGGTTTCTCCCCTGTGTGAATTCTCTGATGAATGATAAGGTTTGCACTCCGACTAAAGCTCTTCCCACAGTCTAAGCATGGATAAGGCTTTTCACCAGTATGGAATCTCTGGTGTCTAATAAAGCTTGTTTCCCAATTAAAGCTTTTCCCACATATAAAGCATTGAAATTTTTTCCCTCCTATGTGGGTTCTCTGATGCCTGTTGAGATTTGATTTTTGAGTAAACGCTTTCCCACAAATATTGCACACATGCCTTCGTTTTCCTGCATACATTCTTTGCTGTAGTTCAGTATCATCCAAGTCACCATTTTGGCAAAGGATAGATTTACTCCTCTTGTCTATTTGTATTCTCTGTTCCCAACTTGGCCTGTCTTGATCCTCAAAATTTTCTTCAGGGTCTTGAGGCTCAATTCTTTCCAATGGCCGTTCAAATGATTCTCCTTCATCCTCACATTCCCAACCATCATCTGCCAGGGTAAAAAAGGATATCCTTTTTAGAATGAAAATGAAAATGAAGAAAACATCAGATCAACTGTTACAGAAAACACAATGAAATCAATAGGACTTGTGTTAATCATGGCTAACATAAATCCCATGAATGTCAGTTGTCCTACTCTTGGTATAACCAACTCTAGCTCCAATCCAGTAACCTTTTTCTGCATATTCAATGTACATTTAAGCTCCTAAGGCAAAATACATAAACAACAAATGTTATGTTTTAATAATCCTAAAAAGATAAATAATAATCTCACAACCTTAGTTTTTTTGTGGGTTTTTTCGGGCTGTGTGGCCATGTTCTAGAAGAGTTTCGGGCTGTGTGGCCATGTTCTAGAAGAAGAATCTCACAACCATCACAGGCACACCTAGTGAGGACACATGAGAAGGCCTTCTTCCCATGCTGTGGAACACTCTCCCACAAAAAAGCTGGGTTAGTTACTTCTCTGTTCTCCATGCTTTGGCAGGCCATGTGGGCAATTTTGGATTTTGGCTTATTTTGGAATTTGGGATTCCAGATAAAGGAGACTCAACCTGTATATTCATATATTTTTAAAAATTGGACAGGTATCATCATCACCATCATCCTGCCCTTCTCCCAAAATTGGGACTCAAGGCTCAAAATTGGGACCCATTCTAAAAGAACAATACAGCAAAACACATTTATTTTATTTTATTTATTTACTGGATTTATATTCCACCTTTCTTCCAAAATGGGATTTAAGGTGGCATACAAAAGGTGAACATTAAAATGCAATTAAACTAACCACAGTATTAAAACAGTTCAGAACTACACTTAAAAGAATAAAATGCAATTAAAAAAAAGATAAACAGCTATTTAAAAAAAATCCAGTTTAATTTAAAACAATATGGCACCTCTTAGACTATTCTTTAAAAAACTTTTTGTATTAAAAGCCTGTTGAAATAGAAATCTGCTGATGGAAAGACAACAAAGAGGGGGAAGTTATAGAGCCCAAGGACAGCCACCAAGGAGGCCTTCTTTTATGCCCTCACCAAACATGCTTGTGATGGTGATGGGACTGAGAAAAGGCCATCTGATGATCTCAGAGCCTGGGCCAAAAAAAATTATCATGCTCAATACAGTGGAAGGCAGCAGGAAAAAAGGAAGACCACATTACAGGTGGGGTGATTCAGACAAAGCAGGAAGCCACAACTGAGTTTGCAAGACCTGAGGAGGATGGCTAAGAATTTCTTGGAAATCATAGGGTTGTGAAAAATCAAACCTGGTTTGAATAAACACATATTATCTTTTACGATATTCTAATGCTGTTTGCTAATAGATATTGAGATTTTGAAACCTTTTTTCTTCCCATCAGAACTAATGAACTTTTATTACAAATATAGATTGTTGTTTCCTATCTTCTTCTTTTAGCATTCTATTGTTTAGATAAGGGGAAATTATTTTGAAGTTTAAAACTACAACTCCAAGAACACCTCCTGCTTCCATCTTCTATGGTCACTGGCCAAGCTGGCTGAGGATGCTCGAAGTTGTAGTTCAGAAAGTACTTTTTACAAACACTGACCTGCATGGCTGCTGAGATACCGTATTTTCCGGCATATAAGATGACCCGGCGTATAAGACGACCCCCCATTTTTCCAGTCAAAATATAGAGTTTTAACACCTCTATCCTCCTTATCCTTATACCCGGCGTATAAGATGACCCCCCCACTTTAGCCACAGATTTTGCAAGTTAAAAAGTAGTCTTATAAGCAGGAAAATAAGGTACTCTGTTGTTCTATATTTTCTATTTATAGGCCTCCAAAATCAAGTCAGTTGCTATCATGTTAATGAGGCACTAAATCCACTCTGGGATTTAGCTTAAACTTTAAAAGCATGCTTACCTTTTGGGGAAAAGGGTTTGACACCCGGGATAGCTTCTTTAAATTTCCAGCTAACGCTCAGAGCAAATTCACTGTTTCATGGCATGGGGGACACCAGTCACTACTGACCATGTTCACTCCAATGTTGTAAATGTTCTTACCTAGAAACCTGACTTTGTCCCGCTTGATCTCTCGGGAAGGCTGTCTCTCACCAACATCTTCTTCTCCCGAGAAACTCATGGCCACTTCCTCGAATTCCCCCAGGACCTGAAAGGTGAGAAGTCAAGAAGATGGAAGAGGAGAAAGAGACAGGTAGGGCCCGCAACAAAGTGTTTAACTGTGGAGTGTATTTGAGTTAGCCAGCGATGTCCTCTTGAGGAATAGAATATACACTCATCCCTCCACATTTGCGGCTTTGACTTTTACGGATTTGATTATTCACAGATTTTATTAATATGTTCTCTCTAGGAATATCTAGGTCCTTCAGCACAACTCTGTGGTCAACTTTAACCAAAAGTCGCACTGAAGGACCCAGAGATTCCTAGAGAGAACACTCCACTAGGCATTTGGAGCTCCTCTAACGCAATTCTATGGTCAATGTCTGGCAGATGTTGACCACAGAGTCACACTGGAGGACCTAGACATTCCTAGAGAGGCGTTCTTTCAGGTAAAAACATAGTGTTTTTGTTATTTGTGGTTTTTCCACATTCACAGGGGGTCCTGTGCTCCTAACCCCAGTGAATGTGGAGGGGCGAGTATATTTTTCTTTTCCATATCCATGTTTTCTTAGTCTCCCTCCCAGAACATAAAGCACACCCTGTATCCGCAGACATGCTGTTTTGTGTACACCCTTTTATCCCACTTTCAGGATGTTTTGTTCATCTTAGCATTAAATGAAATGAGTTCTGTTTCTAGAATCCACTAGGATTCTGAAAACCAAGATTTCAGATTAAGGAATATTACAGCCATATTAAAGCTCTAAAAGGCTTCCAAAATGGCTTGGGACCTCAATATATGAGGGATCACTTCTCCCCCTCTATGCCTGCCTGAGAACTGAGGTCTAATGCAGGTGCCCTCCTCTGTTTCCCACAAGTAAGGAAAATACATTGTGGAGGACATGGGAGAGGGCCTTTGAGGTGGCCTCCCAGCTGTGGAACACCCTCCCCCGGAAGCCCAGTTGGCACCAATGTTGGAATCATTTCAGCACCAAATCAAAACATGGATTTTTATTCAAGCGTTCGGGCCTAACTGATTTTATTCAAACTGCGCATGTGCTATGGCTGCACTGTTTTCAATTGTTTTAACCAGTTTTAAATTTCTAAGCGGTGGTTTAGTGGTTAAGATGCCAATTTTGACGATAGGAAGATTGGAAGGTTGGCAGTTTGAGGCCCGAGTGCCGCATGATGGAGTGAACTCCCGTCACTAGTCCCAGCTTCTGCCAACCTAGCAGTTCAAAAGCATGTAAAAGTGCAAGTAGATAAATAGGTACCACTTTGGTGGGAAGGTAACAGCATTTGGTGCAGTCATGCTGGCCACATGACCACCAGAGCAGTCCTGACAATGCTGGCTCTTCAGCTTAGTAACTGAGATGAGCACCGCCTCCTATAGTTGCTTACGACTAAACAGTCATGTCAAGGGACTCCTTTGCTTTTACCTATTATTATTATTTTGAATTGATTTTATTGTAAGCTGGCATGAGATCGTCAGATACAGGGTGGGATTAAATATTTTATAAATAAACAATATTAGACTATAAAAAATATCACACAGACCCCTGCAAAACACCCACCCACCC
>CM034703.1:326562290-326575990 GCA_020142125.1 Phrynosoma platyrhinos
GTGTGTGTGTGTGTGTATACACACATACATACAGTATGTACACACACACCTGCTGGGATTTGGTTTCAGGACCCCCTCCCCCAGGATACCAACATCTGAGGATGCTCAAGTCCCATCAAATACAATGGCTTAATAAAATGGCATCCTTTATAAAAAATGGCAAAATCAAGGTTTGCTATTTGGAAGTTATACTGTTTTTGAATATAGCTATGGATGCTTGAATCTGTGAATAAGGAAGGCCAACTAATTATATGTATACATGTATATGTAATGTGTATGTGTGTGCTTTCTGTGTCTTCGAGTCACTTCCAACTTATGGCAACCTTATAATTAGATTTTCATTGTAAGATTTATTAAGAGGATTGCCTTCCCCTGAGGCTGAGAGAGTGTGACTTGTCCAAGATCACCCAGTGTATTTCTTCATGGCCGAGTTTGGAATCAAACCCTGGTCTCCAGAGTCGTAGTCCAACATTCAAACTACTATGCCACGCTGGCTCCTCTCTCTCTCACACATTGTTATTAATAATAATATGGGATGTGATGGCTTAGGGCCTCGGCAGACGACTAAAAGGGTCGTCTCCGAGCCCAGGAAGAGGCGGAGTAGCCGCACACGCGGCGCTCCTTCCTCTTCCTGAGGTCGCCCTGGAAGCTGCCGGCCCTCCGCACGGCCGGCGCTTCCAGGGCAACCTCCCGCCGCAGCGATCGCATGCGCTGCGGTGGAAAAGACAACGAAAGTGCGCCCTACGCGTTTAGGGCGCACTTTCGCTGTCTTGAGGAAGGAGCGCTGATTTAGCGCTCCTTCCAGGGACGCCGCAGGAGCGCCACGGTGCGGCTGCCATGGCCCCGCGGCGCTCCGGACCAGGGCGTCCTGGACGCCCTGGTCTGCATCCCCCCTTAGTGGTTAAGATGCCAATTTTTTTATTATTATTATTATTATTATTATTATTATAAAAATACACCTTTAAAATTATCACATAAAAATATACCTGTCAAACAAACATCTATAGACATGATGTACTAAAAATTTTTATCTTATATATGAAGATACTATATTAACCAATTCCGACATTGACCCTTAGATAAGTTTACGCTCATCCTTTGTCTTGCAACCAGTAATAATAATAATAATAAAGGGGGAAGGACACCAATTTTGACTATCACAATGTCAGAAGGTTGGCATTATGTTATATTAAAGCTCCATATATATATATGTGTGTGTAATATATATATATATCACTATTTTATATTATAGTATAGTTCCGTGTGTGTGTGTGTGTGTGTGTGTGTATGTATACACATACACATACATACACATACATATTACAGCCACCCCTTCAAGGATCCATTACTGGACCTCCCCCCCCTCATGAAAATAAAAACTTGTGCTTATTCAAGCCCCATTGGCTTGAATGGGTGCATGCTTCTGTGTGTGTGCTATGCACACACATGCACCATTTTAACCAATGAAGATTGCCCCTCAGTGAGTAATCAAGACCATGGATTTTAAGTCTTCTAAAACGGAGGGGTGACTGTGTGTGTGTATATATGTATGTATATATAAAATGTGTTTTTTACAAATATCTTTTGTCTTCTTCAGCTGAGAGGCAGCGGGGGAAAGACGGCAGAGAAAAGCAGGTGAGTGTGTTGGTGTTTGGGTGTGGAAAGAGAAGACGAGACCTGCCAGCTGGGTGACATTGCTGTGGTAAGTGGTCCTTTGCTGTCCTCCTCCCCCTTTTTCCTCTCCTGAAGTGTTGGGAATTGTTTAGTCTGCAAGATGTTGCTGGACTGTAAGACCTAGCATCCCCAACCCACATAGTTAGGGTTGTTGGAGGATACAGGGAGCTGCAGCCCAACAGGTCTGTGGAGTCAAGAGCAATTTTGAATGGAGTCGAAATTGGTATAAAAATGTATCGACTCTGGCTTCAAAATTAAAAAGTTACAATATTAAATACCTTGTTGCTTCTTGTTGTGTGCTTTCAAGTCATTTCCGACTTGTGGTGACCCTAAGGGTGCCATAATTATGGAAAGTAATTATTTTTTACATAACATTTTAAATAATTTTGTGCATGAAACAAAACGAAAAACACTAAAAGCAAAAGTGTCACTATCTCAATCACCCATGTGTATGATGTTGGAATTCTGGATAAGGGAGTTGTTTGCCTGCAAGTCATTTCTGATGTATGACAACCCTAAAATGACTTCATAATAGGGTTTTCTTGACAAGTTTCTTCAGAGGAGGGTTGCCATTGTCATCCTCTGAGGCTGAGAGAGTATGACTTGCCCAAGGTCACCCAGTGGGTTTGGTCAACTAGTGGGTTTCCATGGCTGAGCTGGGATTCAAACCCTGGTCTCCCAGTGTCTTAATCCAATGCTCAAACCATTACAGCACATTTTACTTTCTTAGGAAATTCTTGTTCAGGAACTTTAATCCAATATATATATATTATCTCTTATCAACCTAATAATTCATGTGGTGATGATGAAATGCCTTGCCCTGCCACTTTGCTGCAGTAGATCTGGTATTACAGGTCAAGGCTGGGTGGCCTTAGGCAAGTCACACTCTCTCAGCCTTGGAGGAAGTAAATGACAAATCACCTCTGAAGAAATTCGTGATAGGCTTGCCTTAGGGTTGCCATAACTTGAAACATAACTTGAAACGACTTGAAGGGACATAACAGCAAACAGCAACTCCCTTATCCAGAATTCCAAAATACTCCATCATGGATGGTTTTGTGAGCTGTTTAGCCTTCTCTGTCAGAGCCCTAGTGCCACAACAAACTACAGTTCCCAGAATTCCTTAGCATTGAGCCATGGTAGTTAAAGTGACGTCAAATTGGATTATTTCTGCAGCCTAATGGATAAGGGCCACGGACCCAAATGTCTTCCTCAAACCAGTTCAATATTTTAGGTAGCATGCTTGCCTTGGCTTATAAGGTCTAGAATTAACTCAGACAGAGAAATCTGTTATAACAAACAAACAGTAACTTTATTAAATAACAGAATTGAAAGATATAGCCATGTTAATCTGTACAATCAGTATATAGAGAGATTTTGTAGCACCTTTGAAAGTAACTGAAAGAAAGAAGTTGGCAGCATGAGCTTTCATAGACTAAAGCAGGGGTAGGCAACCTAAGGCCTGGGGCCGGATGCCGCCGCTGCTGCCTGCCACAATGATGTTGATTATTGTTGTTATTACTTGTTCTTGGGGTTTTCTTGGCAAAATCTCCACAGGGGTTTTGCCATGGCTTTTCTGGGGCTGAGAGAGTGTACATGCATATTTTTAAAAAAAATTTAATTTTTTAAAAAATAGTATTTATTTATTTATTTATTTATTGTGCTTCGGCCCCCCCAATTGTCTGAGGGACAGCAACCCGACCCCCGGCTCAAAAAGGTTGCCTACCCCTGGACTAAAGTCTACTTCCAGATGCATATGGTCCAAATGTATCTGAAGAAGTAGACTTAAGCCTAGGAAAGCTCATGCTGCCAACTTCTTTTAGTTAGCCTCAAAGATGCTACAAGATCTCTCTGCATACTTTATTAAATAACATATAGCAAGAAAGTATATTAGGTAGGTTACTTCAGCTTAGGGTGGTTACATTAACATAACAATTGCAAGTTTATCACAGTTCCCTCTGGACTTTCCTAAGTGATTCCCTCTCCCAGCCAGATTCCTTTTCTGACTTTCACTGAAGACCCTCTCTCAGGGCCTTTGCAGACTGCCAGAAATAGTGCAGATTGAGTCCACTTTAAGGGTTAGGGTTAGTGCTAGGGAATCATGGGAATTGTTTTTTTTTTCCCCTGAGACATTGAGCCTTCTCTGTCAGAGAGCTCTGGTGCCACAATAAAAAACTATTCCCATGATTCCCAAGCACTAACCCTAACCCTTAAAGTGGACTCAATTTGCACTATTTCTGGCACTCTGCAAAGGCCCTCAGTCACTTCTGCTTTTATTCGTTCTAATTCCCCTGCAGCTCCTCTTCACAGTCTGCCTAAACTGTGATTGCTGCCAGGAACCCAAGCCTGCCTAGCAACTCCATCACAATATAAAAATAATTACATTCAGGCTATGTGTATAAGATGCATACAAAACATAAATTAATTTCATGTTTAGACTTGGATCCTATTTCTAAGATACCTCATTATGTATATGTAAATATTCCAAAATCTGAAAAACACAGAAATCCGAAACACTTCCAGTCCCAAGCATTTCAAGAGAAGGGAGGCTCAAACCTCTACTTATTATTATACATTTGCAGTTTATCACAGAGTCAGACATTAGAGTTAGAGTTGAAGATTTGGTGTACCAATTCCACATATATCCACCTCTGCTTGACTGTTTCAGAACAGATGTGACATGGCAGTGTCAGGAAAATGTAGGAATTGTGGTTCAAAGGCACACCTTGGAATATTTGCATTTTGAACTGCAACATCCAAAATTCCCCCCAGTCACCATAACCAGTGGCTGAAAGTTTGGTGGTATTTTAGGCCTTAAATTAATTTCTGTTCTTGGTAAAATGTTGTGTTGTGTGCCTTCAAGTCTTTTCTGACTTATGGTGACCCTAAGGCAGTGCTTCTCCATTATTTTCTGTCATGCCCCCCCAGGAAAGAAGAAAACATTTTGCGCCCCCCCGCGCGACTATAAATAGTCACATGGGTGGGTTTGACCAATCAGGATAGTCACATGAGTGGGTTTGACCAATCACGTCGGGCTGCTACTGGGGCTGCGCTGGGACAATCTCCCTCTCTCCAGCCGTAATGGGCCCCCCTTTACGGAGCCTCGCGCCCCCCCTGGGGGGCCCGCCCCACTATTTGAGAACCGCTGCCCTAAGATGACTTTATCACAGTTTTTTTTAAAGAATTTGTTCAAAGGTGGGTTTGCAGCCATTGTCTTCCTCTGAAGCTGAGAGTGTGTGACTTGCCCAAGGTCATCTAGTGGGTTTCCATGGCCCAGTGAAAGAAACATTTTTTGAAAAGCAAACAAAAAACAACCACCCCGTTTTTATTGGTTTAAACTAGTTTTATGCTTTAATGTAGTAATAATAATAATAATAATAATAATAATAATATACCCTGCCCCTTTGAGACCAACAACAGTAAAAACAAATTACCCCTTAAAAAGTTATTAAATCTATTACAAGTTAAAAATAGGCAAATTAAAACAACTAATGGAAAATAGTGAATCCTGCTTATTATATTAATACTGTGAAACTTTATTTTATGTGTTAGAAAGCTTGATCAACCATATTTTAATGCTTTCTAACATTAACAGTCCAAAGTTATTGGCTTTGATATAATCTATATCTTTCAGTAAGATTTTTGGGAATTATATTGACAAGTTGGTAAGATATAGGAGTCCAGGACTGTACCAGTATAGGACTTAACAGAAAATTAAGTAGCAAAATGCAGTTCATATGTTACAATCCCTCACTGAAATAATAATTGTTCTTTAAAAAGTACTCTTTTAAATAAAGTTGTTTTGAACTTTTGTTAATTGAAGGATTTTTTTCTTTTTCTTTTTTTTATAAAATAAATTTTATTGAAAATACAATAAACAACAAAAACAAAATAAAACAAAAAGGACAAGACAAAACAATCTACATAAAACACATTTCATAATTTAAAAACAAGAACAAATAGCTAACTTTCTTCTAAACTCGACTGTTATATTTGATGTACCATATATTTCTTCTCTTAATTTTTGTATTTACCTTACTATATTATGTTGACTTATCATAGTTAAGAGAGTTGTCTTACCATTTCTCTAAACTTCTTCATTTTTAAGTTAATATAAACAAACATCATCTCTCTTTTATCTTTATGATATTTTTCCTTCTCTGTCTACATCATATCATGTGTCTACACTAAAATTGAAGGATTTTTTTTCTGAATGGCATTTCTTGCATTATAAAATAAAGGGATTAAAGAGAAGTTACTGACACTGGACATGGTCTAACAATGAACAACTGGCAACGAACTGTTAAAGTTAAAATGTTTAAATTCAAGCAGTTGTGGTTGTTTCAGTAAGAGGGCTGGAAAACAGTAGTAATAGCTAGACTTCAAAATAATATGTAGGAATAATCTGTTTTAAGAAGCAGGAGGTGTTGTTGTTTTTTTTAAAGTCAGTTGGTTTAAACTAGCTGACTGGGGACTTGAACCCTGGTCTCCAGAGTTGTAATCCAGCACTCAGACCACTACACCATCCTGGCTCTTCTTGGTAGACCCACTGAGTCCAATGTAGAACCAAAACTTAAATAAATCCTATTTATTGGTCTTCTTGACTTCAAACTTCAGTACAGAGGAATAACTTCCATGCTTGAGTGTAGGTATGAGTGGTTTTAAATACCTTGGAATGCACCTATCTGGCATCTGATAGTCTGTGAGGTAGAGTGCTGCTTAATTTGGAGATTCCTTTAGCAGTGATGCCTGACAGTTTGATCCTTCCTCAGTCAATTTTTCTTCTCACCTTAAATACCCCATCCACAAGAACATAACCAATAGGGACTTGCCTGGGGATGATAGGAGATGTAGCTCAGCACCTCTGGAGAGCACCAAGTTCCAAGAGGCTGGCCTAACACTAGCTCAGCTCTTAGCTTCCCTGCATCATGTGGCAGTGAATTTGACAAGTTAAATGAAGTCAAAAGAGTATTTTCCTACTTGCAGGAAATCCGTTTTATTCTGTGATCTGTTTCCTTCTTGTCTTTAGACAGGCAAACAGAAGTCTTTGTCTGGCCAGTTCCTTAGTGCATTGCTGAGTTTTATAAACTCCTGTTGTGCCCTTTTTACTCAACTTTGGGGGGTTACAGACTGCCAGAAATAGTGCAAATTGAGTCCACTTTTAGGGTTAGGGTTAGGGAATCATGGGAACTGTATTTTATTGTGGCACCAGACCTCTCTTGACAGAGAAGGCTCAATGTCTCAGAAAAAAAAAACAATTTCCTTGATTCCCTAGCACTAACCCTAACCCTAAAAGTGGACTCAATTTGCACTATTTCTGGCAGTCTGCAACCCCCCCAAGTTTGCTCAACCAAAAAAAAAAATTAAAATCCCAATGTAATCTTTCCTTATAGAGCAGATGTTCCAGACCCCTAACCATTGTGACTAATCTTTTTGCCATTTTTTGCAGCTGTGTTTTTCTGATAGAGGTGACTAGAACTGGACTCAGCATTCCAAAAGAGACATAAATGTACAGTCCACCCGCTCCGTTTGTGGGCTTGCCATATGCAGACTTGAGCTCATGTGGATGGCAAACTTGGGGGGACAAAATGGGGTGCACACCCATGATGTGCACCACCATTAGAATCAACAGGACTTGAGGTCCTGCGTTTTTCCATACACAGGGGGGTCCAGAACAGATCCCCCACATATACAAAGGGACCACTGTATATACAAGTATGCCTCGGTTTATAAAAGAGACAAGTTTCTCGATATTGCTACTTTAACAGAAAATTTGGTACCTGAGGCAGAAATAACTTGAAAAGAATAGTGATAAGGACCAATATCACATAAAAGAGGAGCAGTTTCACACATTCCCTTGTTGATGTTAGCTGCCTTTGAGTCAATGTTGATTCATGACAACCCTGTGGATATCTCCAAGATCCCCTGTCCTCAGTCTCTCTGCTCAGGTCCTCCAGGCCCAGGTCTGTGTCCACCCTGATCAAGTCTAACTATTTGGTATGAACTCTTCCTCTCTACTACTTTCTCTTTCCTGGCATTATTGCCTTTTCTAGTGAGTTTTGCCTTCTCATGGTGTGGCCAAAGCACAACAGCCTCAATTTGATCATCTTAGCTTTAAGGGAGAGTTCTGGTCTGATCTGTTCAAGGACCCCTTTATTTGTCTTTTTGGCTGTCCATGGGATCCTCAGTACTCTTCTCCAGCACCACGTCTGAAACGAATTAATTTTTTTCCTATCTGCTTTTTTCACTGTCCATTTCTCACATCCATACATGGTGATGGGGAATACAGTTGCCTGGACAATTCTAACTTTAGTGTTCAGCTGTATATCCTTACACTTTAGGATCCTGTTATTTCATGGCTGCCCTTCTCAGTCCTAATCTTCTGATTTCTTGGCTGCAATCTCTGTTCTGATGAATATTTAATCCAAGGTACAAGAAATCTTTAACTCTTTAAATTTTCTCCTTGTCTAGGTTGCATTTATGTAGATCCCCTGTGGTCATTATTTTAGTCTTCTTGTTCAGCAACAAGCCTGCCTTTGCACTTTCTTCCATATTCTACCAGACTTTTTATTCAAAGCTAACAACAGGAATATGTGAAATTAAACATCTTGCTCAAGTAGGTCTTGCATAAGGACATCAAAACCTTCTGGAGAATATGTGATGCCTTCTTCCAATATGCATCTAGGAATTATTTTTTGTTTCATCACCCTTTCCTTATCTTATGGTTTCTATGGTTTCAGTCATAGATCTTATGCCTTTTTCAACATGCTGTGAACATGCTTTGAGCATGCTTATGGGGCAGGTTTATCTGCTTTCTCCTTCTCTCTCTCTCTCTCTCTCTCTTTCTCTTGCTGTTTGCACATGCTCAGTAAGGGTTTCTGGAGGCAGTTGCTGTTTACCTGCTATAGGCAAATAGGTGCAGCCAGCTGCAGTAAGACTGGCTAGGGCAGTGGCTCCCAACCTTTACTCCTACAGATGTTTTGGACTGCAGTTCCCACAATTCCTGACTATTGGCTGAGTTGGCAAGGGCTTCTGGGATCTGGAGTAAAAAACAAATGAAGGCCCAAAGCTGAGGAACCACTGGGCTAGGGAATAGAATCTCTTTTATTTTTCCAGTTCAAGTTTTATTGCATTGTTTACTTGAGACATGCTGCTGCAACCCAACACCAAAATCTGTATTTCTTCAACCCTACTTTGCCATCCTCCCAGTATTGCTTAAAGAACATCCAGGTAGACAGTTGTTGTTGTTAGCTGCCTTTGAGTCGACCCTGACGTATGTATGGCAACCCTGTGAATGAGATGTGTCCAAGCCCCTCTTATCCTCCACTGCTCTGCTTAGGTCCCACAGGTCTATTCATCTGGCATGTGGTCTTCCACTCTTTCTACTACCTTCTACCTCTCCTAGCATTATTGTCTTGTCTAATGAGTCATGCCCTCTCATGATGTGGCTGAACTACAACAGCATCAATGTAGTCGTCTTGGCTTCCAGGGAGAGTTCTGGCTTGATTTGTTTTAGGACCCAGTTGTTTATCTTTCTGGTCATCCACAGTGTCTTCACCACTCTTCTCCAGCACCATATCTTAAATGAGTTTATTTTCTTCCTATCTTCTTTCTATTTCCTTCCTGCTACCTGGTTTGACAATAGTCAAGGTGAAAAGGGGGGTCTGGGCAGGTGCAAAGAGGAGCTTTGCTGTTCGAAGCTTACTGAGGTAATACCTGTATGTTAAATTAGGATTCGCTACCCCATTGTGTATTGCTTACCATTGTGTTTGTTCTGTTAGGCCATGTTGGTTCAGACTGAGGGCCTGTCTGTTACCAGACTTTCAGCTCAGGGCAGGCCAGATGCCTGTGGACATGGCATCCTCCCATTCATGCTCCCTAGCAGCTAGTATTCCTAGGCACACTGCCACCAATACTGGGCATGCTATAGAGACATCTGGACTGTAGTCAGTGCTGGCCCTAAGCTCCATGAATGTATCCTCCTCCTTTTAAAATTACACATCTGACAGCCATTATTGACCATCTTGTTGTAGTGAGTTCCACAGCTGAACTTCATACTGTGGGAAGAAAGTGGCAGAGAGTGCTAGCCATCTGTGGCAGTGACTTCCACAGCTCAGCTCCATGACATGGGTAGCTATTCTTAGCCATCTTGTAATAGTGATTTCCACAGATGAACATGCCATGGGAAGAAATTGGCAGCTGTTGCTAGCTATCTTGTGGTAGTGAGTTCCACAGCTGAAACTCCATACTGTTAATGGGGGAGGGGGAATGGCAGCCAATATTAATCATTTTCTGCTAGTAAGTTCCACTATTGAACCACATGTCTTTTCCTTTGTTGCACAGAAATCTCCTTGGGAAGAAATCAGGATTGTCCTAACAAGATGAAAGTGAAGGAGGCAACTGCAGGAGGCCCTGATCCTTTGGGGGCACCCAACAAATCTGGGAACAGCTTCCAGGCTATGACCAGCAGAGGGAGTCAGTGTGAGGTGACAGTACCCCAGATTAAGTCAGAGCCAGAGCCAGAGGAAGGGGAGTCACAACTCTGGGAGGGCCAGTGGCAGGACTTCCTGAAGACAGAAGAGCCCTCTTGCTCTGGCTGGGGAAATGTAGCCCCATCAGAAGCCAAGCCCTCTCTGGTTCTCTCTGAGGCCCAGCCCAAAGAGGAAGAAGAGATCTCTTCCATGAGCCTGAAAACTGAAGAGCAAGAAAGCCACATGGATGAGAAGGAAGAGACCCTGAGTGACAGAAAGACAAACGTCGAACTTCAGCGTCAGCGTTTCCGGGGTTTCCGCTATAAGGAGGCTGAGGGGCCCCGGGCAGCTTATCTCCAACTAGAGGAACTCTGCTATGGGTGGCTGGAGCCAGAAAGACGCACCAAGGAGGAGATCCTGGAGCTCCTGGTCCTGGAGCAGTTCTTGGCTATTCTTCCACGAGAGATGGAGAGATGGGTTAGGGAGCGATGCCCGGTGAGCTGCGACTGGGCAGTGGAATTGGCGGAGGATTTCCTGCAGTGGCAAGAAGAGGCAGAAGAGTGGGGAGAGCAGGTGAAGTCATTTTGTCCTATCAGATTTTAAGGGGTCCAGAGTAGCTGATTGGGAATAAAATGTAGCCTCCTTCCTTCTAGCCTTTACTTGCTCTTTCTTCCATCTCTAGCCCAGTGTGTGAGTGAGCATGAACTTTGCATGTCAAATGTTCCCTGAACTCCATGCTGTTGGGGTGTCAGGTTAAAAGGATCTCAGTTTAAAAAGGCAAGCAAGACTTCTGCTTGAGAACACTGAGAGCTGACACACCAGGGATTGGGATAGTTCAGATTTTTGAACTGCAGAATCCCCCAGCCAGCATGCTTGCTTCCTTATAGACTGGGAGAGTCTGGGAATGAGTGATTTTTCTAAGGCGTGTATTCTGGCACGACAGAAGTTTTGAGCTTCTTTGTCAAATAGGACGATTTATACGATCTGAAGAGAAACCAGAGTATGAATGACTTTTCTACGGCTTGTATTATTCTGACACAATGTAAACCTTGAGTTTTGTGTCTAATAGGTTCCTCTGTTTCTATTTTTAGGATATGGGAAGGGTTCAGGAGTTTGGTGTGACTTTCTCCAAAGTCAACCAGACTCTGATGAACACTGGAAAGAAGGGCTTCGGCAGAGCAGTGAAGCAGGAGAATGACAGAGATTCCGAGATGTTTGGTAAGGGATTTCTCATCTCTCTGTTAACTTGATCCCACTGTGATGCTCCAGGCAATGCTCAGAAAAGTTGCCTTCTGTGGAGCTGGATTTCTGAGAATAGTCTAGCCACCCTGGGTATGGATTCTGAGAGTTTTCATTCAGGAAAAGTAGAAATTTTTGCTGACTGAAACCAATAGGACAAATAAGCCTAAAGTGTGAAGCTCCCTTGCCTTTTTATTTATTTATTTATTTATTTATTGTCCATATGAATTCTGGGCAAGCACATCCAAGACTACATGCCAGCACTAAGTGGAGTCATATTTTTGGGTGGGCACAGACAATACTTTAAAGTGGGTAGGATCACCCCACTACTTTCCAGAGCCTGTGCCCATTTCCCCATACAACAGAGGTGGGCAATGTGGGTCAATTCCCCATCCCCTCTGCAAGTCACATCTATCACTCAGACACACCGGAAGTAACATCACAATCCTTATGGTTGCCATGTTCAATGGTTTTAAACTTTTTTTTTGTATTGGTTTAAGGGAATTGGAGGAGCTTGTGGAAGCATAGACCTAAATTGCTATCCTTATGGGTGACTTGTGAGTCTCCATCCTTAATTTAGGGTTAGGGGAAACTGGAAAGTATTGGAGTCAGTTTTCTGACTGAGGGACTCCCTTGAGGGTTGCACAAAAAAGCCAAAACAAACAAACTCATCCAGAAGCGCCCAGAAGTCACTTCTGATTTTGAAAATTGTGTTGTTTTTATAAAACTTAAACAGTAGAGGGTAGTCAGCAAACAAATTAAAGGGTGAATTGGTGCTCTTGGAAGCCCCCTTGCATCCCTAAGGCCATGCTTAGCCCACCTCTAATCTAGGACTGGGATTCTTTTTCTAGGAAGCAGAACATAAAGCTCCACCAGCATTCTTTATACAAGAGGTTTGAGATGGTCAAAGATCTTATATACTCATCTTTCACCAGTTTTAATGGGGGGAAAAGGATCTAATAATTTCTATAGTTCCTGTCAATTCCAGTTTTAAAATAGTAAAATTATTATATACGGAGAGTGCAAGACAAAATAAATTAAAATGGGGGAAATCTACTTACAGTAACTGATGTTAGGAGGTCTAGAATGAAAGAAGTATAAATGTTAGGAAGTATGAGTGGTAGGAAGTTTGAAGTGAGTATGAATGTTAGAATGAAAGAAAGAGAAAGGAAAAGAAAAGATCAAGAGAAGGAACGGATTCTATTGTTGATACAGTCAGACGACTAATAAAACTTGTTCGATGAGAAGGAATGGAAAAAGAATAATAATAATAATAATAATAATAATAATAATAATAATAATAATAATAATAATAATAATAAAATTTATTTATACCCCGCCCAATGGTAAACCAATCTGGGCGGCTTACAGTTTAAAACAAACCATCCACAAACATATAATGCAACAAACCCCACTCCCCCCCTTAAAACAGTATTAAATCAAACAATATAAAACATCAAGTCAATTTAAAGATTAAAAATTAAAATTAAAATTTAAAATTATAAAGATGTGAGAAGAGAAAGTTCAAAAAGTGACGATAGCTCTTCTTTTCTTAACTTTATTTTGTAGATTTATGTCATTTTGATGTACAATGTGTGGTGTTTTAAAATTTAAATAATTAAAAAAAAAAGAGATGGTCGAAGGTGCTTCTCCCACCCACCCCCGATTGTATAATTGAAGCTGGATGGTGCTGGATGCATCCTTGCAGCCACAGGAGAGGATGCCCCAGGCACTTTTGCACAGCCAGACAAATATTTTGTTGTGCAAGGAAGTATGGAATACCTCCTTGCACAGTGTGTCTGAATGAGTATCTATACAGGCTGATTATCCCCTTTCAGGAGTTCCAAAAATATTCCAAAATTGTCCATATGGGTGGCTGTTTGCTTTCTGCTCATTCAGTGTACAGATTTTTCATGCACAAAATTTTTTAAAACATGTATAAAATTGCCTTCAAGCTATGTTTATAAGATATATATGAACCATAAATGAATTTAATGTGTAAACTTGGGTCCCATCTCCACGATAATCTCATTATATATTCTAAATTTTCGAAAATCCAAAACACTACTGGCCTCAAGCATTTTGGATAAGGGACTCTCTTTCTGTAATAGTATATACAGTGTGCCCTTGCTATCCGTGGGGGACAAGTTTCAGACCCTCGTGCAAATAGCAAAAAAATGTGAGACCTTAAGTCTCATTCTTTGCAATGGCCACATGCTCCTGCTTGCACCACCGCATACACACACGCCTGTTGAAACAGCCAGGACTTGCCATCTGCAAAAGCTCAAACTGCGGATGGCAAGCCTGCAGTTGGTG
>CM034703.1:326585795-326601898 GCA_020142125.1 Phrynosoma platyrhinos
ATAATTTGCACTTTTTCAGACTTTGGGGTTCCCCAAAGTTCCCGATCCCTGCCCCGTATCCCTGACTTTTTTGACTATTTAACCGGGGCAAACCCACATCTAAACACTGGAAACAGAGAGCATGGTTGCTAAGTTCAGAAGGAAATTCATCCGGGGTCCGCTGCCCAATTATGATACCACTTTAGCTGCCATGGCTCTGTCTTGTGGGATTCTGGGATCTGTAGTTTCTTGAGGCACTCAGATTTCTGTGCTGGGGAACTCAGGCCTCTTTCACTGAATTTTATGGCATTAAGAGTCCTCTGGAAGAGAATTCTCAGCACTTGCACCAAACTGCAAATCCCAGGATTCCACAGGGCATGGCAGTTAAAGCGGTATCATAGCGCTATACAGTTGTCCCTCCCCATTCACGGACTTGAGGTCCGCGGTCTTGCTCTTCGCAGGGAGGTACATCTGCCATGTTTAATATGGCCCTGTGTGCGCGCCATGGGCACACACACCATTATTTCCAATGGTACTCCAATATTAGCAAGCCGCCATTTTTGGGGGGAGTCTGGAACAGATGCATCCTAGTTTGAATGTTAGAAATACTGTATAAGGAAAGGAAGGGGAAAAATGCAAACAAGTGCAGATACTGTAATGGAGAATCAAAGTTTGGGGAAAATATTCTTATTTTTGAACTCAAAAATCCTACAATTCTGGAGTTGGTAGTTGAAAAAAAAACTTTTCAAAGCCTTTGGTTGTAGGTGATCTCTGCAAATTTTACTTTGCAAATTGAAATTTTAAAACAAGGGGCCATCTTCCACTTGTGAAGACACAGCACTTGGAAAAGTTCCTTTGGGGGAACTACAATTCCCAGAATAACACACAAATGCGTACATGATCTGCAGATGGCTTTCTCAGGGACTGGCTCAATAACCAGCATGTTTTCAGGACTTTTGGCTGATGTAACGAAATAAATGGCTCTTTCTTCCTATTGAAAATGGTTGATTTTGTTGATTGTTTAGTTTATAGCCTGCTTTCGTGGGAAATAGTCGATCCAGATTAAGTTGCAATCCAGATTAAATTGAAACAAAAATCATAGATGGCATTTTATTATTTTAAGTTATTTTTAAGCTGCCCTGAGTCCCAGTTTTGGGAAAAGGGCAGGAAATAATAATAATAATAACGATGATGATTATGATGTTTGCCTTTTTTGCCAATTGAACTATGCTTCCATTAGTGTGGGGCACAGAATCCACTATGTGGCTCTCTAGATGTGGCCGTCCAGCATGGATGGGGTTGATGGGAATTGTAGTCCTGAAACTTTGGAAACTCATCAGTTCCTTGTCCCTCTGTCCTAGGATGGGCAGATAAAATGTTTTGGTTGATAACTCCCCCAGTCCCTGATCATTGGCCTTACTGGCTTGGATTGATGGGAGTTGTAATCTAAAACATCTTCAGCCCCACTTTATTGAGAAACGCCTTCCTAACATAGTCTATGAAACGATAGGGTAAATCACAGCTTTTAAGTGGGAATTGTGGGACCTTCCAGATGTTGTTGAACTGCAGTTCCCATCAGCCTAAATCAGTATAGCCAGTAATCACATATACTGGGAACTGTAGTAACCATATTTGGATGGCTGCATGGTTGCAGTTCCTATTTTAAGACCATATGCAAAGGAAACTAGTGGGAACACTGAAGCCCAGGGAACTGCCACAATCCTAGTTTGTGTGGCCAGTGGGATTCATAGAATCATAGAGTTGGAAGAGCCCACAAGGGCCATCCAGTCCAACCCCCTGCCATGCAGGAACTCCCAATCAAAGCATCCCCAACAGATGGTCATCCAGCCTCTGCTTAAAGACCTCCAAGGAAGGATACTCCACTACACTCCCGAGGGAGAGTCAGGTCATAATAGTCGAAAAATTGAACTTTTTCAAGTTTTTGGTCTGAAGACACATGCTGATCCATTTACTTGATGGGAGACCTTCCATGTTGCAATCCAATGTGGAAGGTTGCAAAATAATTTCCAAAAGTTTCCAGGTTGAACCCTTTCTGAAACCCCAGGATATTGATGGAAATAAGGGCCAACAGTATGGAAGTACAGCATTCATTGGAACTATCAGTTCCCAATTCAAGCTAGTAATGGTGTTCTGAATTCTAATTCAGAGCCAGTGTGTATGTGTTTTAAATGGGTAGCACAGGTTCCTTCTCAGCCAGTTTTATTTTGCACTCCTTCACCTTCAGTTCTCTTTTAAATCTATTGTCGTAGAGGAGAACTCAGGGTGCTGCATTGTTCATTTTCCTGAGGAACTCCCTGCCACAAGATGAGGAGGGCAAGGCTAACCACCAGCGTCACAGGTTTCAAAAGAGGATTAAACTACCGTAATGGCGAACGAGGCAATCGAGGGCCAGCCAGCGTGGTTTGAGTGTTGGACTATAACTCTGGAGACTATAACTCTGAATCCCCACTCAGCCATGGAAACACACTGGGTGACTTTAGGCAAGTCACATTTTCTCAGCTTCAGAGAAAAGCAAAGGGGAACCCCCCTCTGAACAAATCCTGCCAAGAAGACCCATTCAGTTTCTTCATATTCTCTCTTAATGGTGGCCTCTTGTCCTGAGTACAGGTTACTACACATCAGGACAATCAAATGTTGAATCCTAGCCGTGGATTGTGTCTTTGAAGGTAGGATTCAAACCTGGAACGGACTCAGCATACAATGTGTTTGCAAGAGGATGGCTGGAAATTAAAGCTGTCGGAAGAGCTGTGTCAGGTTCACTCCACTTTTACGACTCCTGTGCCATTTCTCCCTTGTTCTTGTGTGCCTTCAAGTCGTTTCAGACCTACGGTGAGCCTAAGGTGAACCTATCATGGGGTTTTCTTGGCAAGATTTGTTCAGAGGAAGTTTGCCCTTGCCTTCCCCTGAGGCTGAGAGAGTGTGACTTGCCCAAGGTCACTCAGTGGGTTTCCATGGCCAAACCGTGATTTGAACTCTGGTCTCCAGAGTCACCATCCAATGTTCAAACCAGTGCACCAGACTGACTTCCAAGTAAATGTGTTGGTGGTGGTCGACACTTGTGAATGCAAGGAATATGCCTGGTCAGATCTTCAAGGGAAGGGAAGGAAATAACAGGGATCTGTTGCCAATATGCTAACTAAAGCAATGGTTAGGACTTCAGCTCCCAGAATTCTTGACTGTTGGCTGAGGCTTCTGGGATCTGAAGTGCAAAGCAAATGGAGGACGCAAATTTGGGAATCACTGCTGCAATGCAGTGGTTCCCAAACTTTGGCCCCCTGGATGTTTTGAACTTCAGCTCCCAGAATTCTGGACTGTTGGTCAAGTTGGTTGAGGCTTCTGGGATCTGAAGTGCAAAGCAAAGCAATGCAGCAGTTCCCAAACTTTGGCCCTCCAACTGTTTTGAACTTCAGCTCCCAGAATTCCTGACTCTTACTCAAGCTGGCTAAGGTTTCTGGGAATTGAAGTCCAAAACTCCTGGGTAGAGGACCAAAGTTTGGGAACTGTTGCTCTAAAAGCACTTGATCCGGTTTGGTCTTGGAAGCTAAGGATGGTCAGCCCTGGTTAGTCTTTGGATGGGAGACTGCCAACCAATACTAGGCACTTTAGACTGTATTTCAGAAGTATTGTCCAAAACTCTGTAAAGCATGTCAGGCCGGTCCTGCCCCCGCCATGATGATATTGTTGTTATTACTTGTTCTTGGGGTTTTCTTGGCAAAATCTCCACAGGGGTTTTGCCATGGCTTTTCTGGGGCTGAGAGAGTGTGCATGCATATTTTTTTAATTTTTAATTTTTTAAAAAATATATATTTTTTAATTTATTTATTTATTTATTTATTTATGGTGCTTCGGCCCCCCAATTGTCTGAGGGACAGCAACCCGGCCCCCGGCTCAAAAAGGTTGCCTACCCCTGGTGTATGGATTACTCCAATACAGAGGTAAATCAGAAAATTAAAGTGCAACATCCAGTTAAGATGTCATGGCCACTTGCTGTTGTTATGCACCTTCAAGTCATTTCCGACTTATGGCAACCCTAAGGCCATATCATGGGGTTTTCTTGGCCAGGTTTGTTCAGAGGAGGTTTGCCATCGTCTTCCTCTGAGGCTGAGAGAGTGTGACTTGCCTAAGGTCACCCAGTGGGTTTCCATGGCCAAACCAAGAATGAAACGTATCCAGAATTGTAGTCCCAATACTCAAACCACAATGCCACACTGTTTTTTAGGGTGCTACAGTGTTCGTTTAAGGCAGGGGTAGGCAACCTTTCCCCTTTAAGGGCCGAGGGACTTCAGCTCCCAGAAGCCTCGGCCATGTTGGCCAATAGTCCCATGTTGGCCAATAGCTCCTGGGATTCTGGGAGCTGAAGTGCCTCAGCCCTTAAAGGGGAAAGGTTGCCTACCCCTGGTATAAGGCAAGGGTCCCCAAACTACGGCCCGTGGGCCAGACCTGGCCCGTCGAGGCCTTCCCACTGGCCCGTGGCCGGTCCTGCCATTGCCACTCGCGTCCGCCGCTGGACGCCATTTTGGAAAACAAAATGGCGTCCGGAGTCATGCGCGTGCACACATGCGCGCACACATCCGGCCCCCTGGAAGATCTGGGGGCCAGCGACCCGGCCCCCAGATCAAAAAGTCCGGGGACCCCTGCTTTAAGGTTTGACGTCAATTTCAGTGGTGTAGCTCAGGGGTCCCCACAGGCTGGATCCGGCCCGTCGAGGCCTTCCTACCGGCCCATGGCTGGTCCTGCCACTGCTGCTGCTGCCACCACTTGCACCCACCGCCGGACGCCATTTTGGAAGACAAAATGGCATCCGGAGTCGTGCGCATGTGCCCGCCATTGTCAAAAAGTCCAGGGACCCCTGGTGTAGCTTCATCTTATGGAATCATGGGATCTTTAGTTTCACAAGGTCATTAGCCTTCTCTGCCAAAGTGCTCTGGTGCCTCGGAAGACTACAAATCCCATTATTCCATAGGATGGAGGGGGAGGGAAATCAGGGGGATCATCGATACAGAAGTCTTAATGGTCCTGATCCCTGGTGATTGATTTCAGGTGGAGGTTCAGCACCCCTAGACTAGTCTTAGGAGAGTTTAGTACTCCTTCTTTCAGGATCCATGGTCAAGATTAGTCCTCTTTCAGGTCTAATCTGCACTGCAAAAAATAATGCACTTCGACACAACTTTAACTGCCATGGCTCTCTGGTAGGGAATCCTGGGACTTGTAGTTTGTTGTGACACCAGAGCTCACGGACAAAGAAGGATATTCACCGGAATATCTCACTACAAATCCCAGAATCCCATACATAGCACTGAGCCATGGCAGTTAAAGTGGGGTAAAACTGCATTCATTCTGCAGGGCAGAATGATCCTTCTCATGTATGAAACTGCATCTGCACTGCAGAATGAATGCACTTTGACATCACTTTAACTGCCAGGTTCAAAGCTATGGAATTACAGGATTTTGTAGTTTGCCGAGATGTTCAGCCTTTTCTGTCGGAGTGCCAAAGCACACTGCAGAAATAATCCAGTCTGAGACTGCTTTAACTACCCTGGCTCAATGCTCAGGAATTTTGGGAACTGTAGTTTTCTGAGATATTTTTAGCCTTCTCTGTCAGAGTGCTCTGGTGCCACCACAAACTACAAATCCCAGGATTCCTTCTGACTGAGCCAGGGCAGTTAAAAGCGGTATCAAACTGGATTATTTCCACAGTTCAGGTGTAGCCTTAGGCTGCATCCGCACTGCAGTTTACTACAATGTCCCCGGTGCTATGGGATCCTGGGATCTGCAGTTTTCTGAGATATTTAGCCATCTCTGTGACAGAGCTTTAGTTCTGGAGTTTGCCGAGATATTTAGCTTTCTCCCAAATGCCAGGATTCCATAGGATGGAGCCACGATCCTTAAAGCAGTATCAAACTGCATTATTTCTACAGTGCAGATGTCTTGTCACAGGGAGGAGCTCCCATAAAATATTATAGAAGCTGTACTTTTAAATTTAATTTAATTGTATTTTAATTTTGTATTTTCTAAATCAGCAGCTGGAAGAGTAAAATCTGCAGAAACCAAAGATTGGTGAGTTAAATCTTGGAAAGGGAGAGAGGTTTTTGCTCAGAGGATCCCAGCAAAAATAAAATAAAAATAAAATCCTTGGCTGGGCAGGCTGTCAGTTGTGGCTGCATCCGCACTTCAGAAATAACCCAGTTTGATTCCGCTTTAACTCCTAGGGCTGCAATGCTGTGGAATTCTGGGATTTGTAGCTTTGTGAGACATTTGGCCTTCTCTCTCAGGCTGCAGAAACAATCCAGTTTGACAGCGCCTTAACTGCCATGGCTCAAGGCTAGAGAAATCGGGGATTTGTAGTTTACTGGGGCACCAGAGCTCTCTGTCAGGGAAGGCCAAATGTGTCACAAAGCTACAAATCCCAGAGTTCCCTAGCATGGAGCCCTGGCAGCTAAAGCGGTATCAAACTGGATTATTTCTACAGTGTGGTTGCAGACTGTGATTTCATTCCCTTCACCTTGCCTGGAAACTGCACCCACACTGCAGAAATAATCCAGTTTGACACTGCTGTAACTGCCAGGTCTCCATGCTAGAGGATTTTGGGGGTTTTGTAGTTTTAAGAGACATTTAGCCTTGTCTGTCAGAGTGCTCTGGTGCCACAAACAACTACAAATCCCAGGATATTCCCTAGCATTGAGCCATGGCAGTTAAACTGGTGTCAAACTGGATTATTTCTGCAGTGTGGATGCAGCCCTTGACTGCACTAGCCTCTGGAAGAAGTGTGTCCCTCCGCTCTTATCTGGAAAAACTACTATATTTATGGCACAAAAATACTGCGTTGTCTATACAATCCTAGGGACCTTTCAAGTTACAGAACTATGATTGCACTTTGAGGGCTGTGGCTATGTTCTATGGGATCCTGGGATTTATAGTTTGATGACCTACTGGAGCTTTCTTGCTGTGAATTCTCCATGCCTTTTCCCTAAACTGCAAATCCCAGGATTCCATGGGATGCTACCATGATGCAGTCAGCACTGCAGAAATAATACAGTTTGACACCGCCTTAACTGCTATGGAATCCTGGGATTTGTAGTTTGATGACCTGCTGGAGCTCTGTCTCTAAACCCCCCTCCCTGAACTGCAAATCCCAGGATTCCATGAGATGCCACTGTCACCTGCGCTGCAGAAATAACCCAGTTTGACACCTCTTTAACCACCATGGCTCATTGCTATGGAATTCTGGGATTTGTAGTTTTGTGAGATATTTAGCCTTCTCTGCCAGAGAGCTCAGGTACCACAACAAACTACAAATCCCAGGATCCATAGGCTGGAGCCTTGGCAGTTAAACTGGTGTCAAACTAGATTAATTCTGCAATGTAGATTCAGGGTTGTAGCGGGGAGTTGCTGTTGTTGTTGTGTGCCTTCAAATCATTTTTCACTTATGGTGACCCTGAGGCCATATTCCATGGGGTTTTCTAGGCAGGTTTCTTCAGAGGGGTTTTGCCATTGCCATCATCTGAGGCTGAGAGAGTGTGACTTTCCCAAGGTCACCCAGTGGTGACCTTGGGCAGGTCACACTCTCTCGTTGTGCTTTTAGGCTCTAGCAGAGGTAGGGGTGAGGAGCCAGACCACAAATTAAGTGTAATATTTATATAAAATGCAGTGTTTGTCTACGAAAGCTGCCCTTCTAGGAATCAAATGGTCTCTGGGTAAGCTTAAGGCTGGTGCCCCACAAATCCCAGTTCCAAATATTGAGTTGTAGTTTTACGAGCCAGCATGGTGTAGTTGTTTGAGTGTTGGATAAAGGCCGTGGGTTCGAATCCTAGCTCAGCTGTGGCAACCCACTGGGATGACTTTGGACAAGTCACACTCTCTCAGCCTTAGAGGAGGGCCATGGTAAACCCCCTCTGAAGAAACATGCCAAGAAAAGCCCATGATAACTTCACCGTGGGTCGGACACAACTTGATGCTAGGCTTGTCTTAGGGTCTCAGCCATGAAACCCACTGGGTGACCCTGAGCAAGTCACACTCTCTCAGCCTCAAAGGAGGGCCATGGCAACCCCCTTCTGAAGAAACTTGCCAAGAAAAGCCCATGTTGGCTTGTCTTAGGGTCTCTGCCAGGAAATCCACTGGGTGACCCTGAGCAAGTCACACTCTCTCAGCCTCAGAGGAGGGCCATGGCAAACTCCTTCTGAAGAAACTTGCTAAGAAAACCCCATGATAAATTCACCGTGGGTCGGATACAACTTGAAGGTACACAGCAACGACGACAATAACAATTTTTTCAGGTGCCTGAAGTAACTGAAGAAGTCCCTCTGCAATTCTTTCAGCCTTCATGTTCCAGTTACCTTTGGTGGGTGAACCTGACTCAAAGAAACCATGGAAGAGAATCCCGACAAGGCTGCGATTTTGGGTCAGAACCCCCCGCAACACTCCATCCACAATGCAAGAGGTATGCGGGAAACAAAGCTCTCCAAGGGAGTCATTCAAACATTGGGGTTTTTTTAGCGCAACTACCATATATACTCAATTATAGGTCGACCTCACATATAAGTCGAGGGTAGATTTGGGGGCCAAAATTATAGATTTGTATATGACCCGTGGATAAGTCGAGGGTAAAACCTAGGGGCATGCAACAAAGGATCTAAGGCAGGGGTAGGCAACCTAAGGCCTGGGGGCCAGATGTGGCCCCCCGAGGCCTTTGGACCGGCCCCAGACCAATCCTGCCACTGCCGCCCCCCGCCATGATGATATTGATTATTGTTGTTATTACTTGTTCTTGGGGTTTTCTTGGCAAAATCTCCACAGGGGTTTTGCCATGGCTTTTCTGGGGCTGAGAGAGTGTGCATGCATATATTTTTTAAAAAAATTAATTTTAAAAATGTTTTTATTTTTATTTTTATTTATTTATTTATTTATTTATGGTGCTTCAGCCCCCCCAATTGTCTGAGGGACAGCAACCCGGCCCCGACTCAAAAAGGTTGGCTACCCCTGATCTAAGGTATGAAGAAAAGGAAAACGATGCCAAAGAACGTACAAAATCCCAATGTTTGTGCCCATCCTAAAGGCTAAATGGATGAGAGAGTAGAGAGCGGTCAGTGCTTCCAGAACAGATTATACTCTTGACTTTCACCACTTTCATTTTTAAATAACATTTCAACTATATGACATACACTGACCCATGGATAATTCAACTCGGTGTTGGTTTTTTTGGGGTCAAATTTTGGACTAAAATTTCTAGACTTATACATGAGTGTATACAGTATGTGAATAATCTCACGCATTCCCGGTTTTGTTCTTTACACTATAGAACCGCATCTCTGGGCTTTCAGTTGCTCACACATGCAACTAAAGATGGAGTCAGTGGGGTTATTCATATATAAAGATGGAGTCAATGGGGTTATTCACACTGTGAAAATAATCAAGGATGAATCTGGGTTAAATCTCAGTCGTTCACACGCATCCTGAATGCATCCAATTAAGTTGGGGGGGGGGTTTGCCCAAACTTTGGGGCTGCCAGAAAAATCCACTCAATCCAGGATTATTGATATTGGGTTTTCCCTCAAGTTTGTTAAAAAGATCTGCATCATCAATAGTCTGAATAACCAACGGGAATAGACCCGATTAGACCCGGCATAAAACGCTGCATACCGAAAAAGGGGTTCCGAATGCATTCGCATCGTTGACTCCATCTTTATTCGAATGCTTGGACCTGTGAATAACCGAACTCACATCAATGTGGATCGATAGTGTGAATAAATAAACCTGGAATGTGTGAGTGAGATGATTCACATCGTCGCGCTAAAAAATATATATATGAATGACCCCAATGATGCATTCGAAACACGTTCAAGGCATGCAGAGTTTTATCTTGGTTTATCTCAGGTCTATTCGTATCGGTTATTCACACTGCTGACAATGCAAATCTTTTTTAAAAACTCAGGGGGAGGAGGAGAACCAATATCAATTTATCCCGGGTTAAGTGGGCTTTTTTGGCAGTCCCCCCAAAAAACTTAATCGGATGCATTCGAAATACCTGTGAACAATTCAACACAGATTATTTTCACCCTATTCTCTATTTTAAAAACCAGGTCTTTTTACTACAATTTCCAGGATCGCCACAGTTACTGGGAGTTCTGGCACTGGTTGTCCCAAGAAGTAAAATTTCCAGGTTCTGCTCTCTCATAAAAAGATCTATAGAATAGCTTTGTTAGTTGTGACCAAAGATCTATCTATAGTCCAGATCTTATTTAAACCAGTGGCCTGCCAGAAACCTATGGGATGCCTACAGATTTATAGCATGACAGTAACTTAAAATTTATTTTTTAAAACAATTTTAACATGGACAATCTAATTTACAATCAAAATAATATGTTGGTTGTTGTTGTGTGCCTTCCCAATTTTGGATTTTGGAGTATTTCAGAATTCTGCATAAGGGAGACTCAATCTGTGTCTGTAACCAAATGCTAATTTATGGGATGGTAAGATGCTCACTGTTCTTCCATTCTTGTCCGATAATATTATACACTGAAACATTTGCTGTTAATAATAACCACTCTTACTGGCACCAGAGATATAGCTGAGTGCCTCTCTGGTGCCACAGCAAACTACCATTCCCAGAATTCCATAGCACTCAGCCATGGCAGTTAAAGCGATGTCAAACCAGACTATTTCTGCAATGCGGATGCAGCCATTGATGCAAGTGTGGTGGCAGCAATTGAGGTGTGTGTCAGTGTGTGAGGAAAGGGAAATCTAAAGTCATAATCAGATAAGCGATTGATGCAGGCTCTTAGAAAAATCTTTCTGTTATTTAAATGCGGATTAGGGGGAGGAAGCCCCAAATTGGGTGTGGGTGTCATGAAGACAGTCCATACCCAATTTGGGGTTTTTGACATGCGTCATATAAACCGGACACAGTGAGCCTAGGGGGAATTCAAGGTAAATCACCCATGTAAACAGATCTCTATGTCTCTGTGTAGGAAGCTAGTAGCTTGAGGACATGGTTTTTCCCCCTGCTAGGCTAACTTTGGATGTTATCACATGGGGAGTCGCAGGGAGAAAGTGGAAATAAATGGGCACGAGTGGAAGTCTTTAATTTACGGGATTTGTCCCGTTCCGCCTCGTCTGATAACTAAATTCGAATTTAAAAGGGGGTTAATTCGAACGAAAACCTGATCTTTTCATTTTCGGGATTTTTGAGGATTTGAAAAGATAGGTTTTTGTTAAAATTACCCCCCTTTTAAATTTGAATTTAGTTATCAGACGAGGCGGAACGGGACAAATCCCGTAAATTAAAGACTTCCACTCGTCCGGTTTATTTCCACTTTCTCCCCGCAACTCCCCGTGTGATAACGTCCTTTCTCTGTACATGGATTTCTTATAATTTTGTACAAGGATGGAATAATAGAGTTTGAAAAACCTTCTTTCTCTCCTTATTCCAGAAATTGAAGACTCCTGTGGTGTGAATGAGTTGTAGGCTGGGTATTCCATAGCACCGGACCTCCTTGACATGGTTGGAAGAGACAGAGAAAGCCCTTCCCAGTGCCTAGAGAGCAAGAAGTGATCTTTCAACCGCAGCCAAAACCAGAGATTCAGCAGGTAATACATCCATTGGCGGGGGCAGGAAGGTCTGTACCTTGCTGGGAAGGATTTGAAGACCTCAGCAAACCTACCATCCCGAAAAAAAAATCCCACAGGAAAGATCCAGGAGACTGAGAACAGCTGAGGATGCGGGTGGAGATCAGACTTTGTGATAAGCAACAGAAAGCCCAAAAAGTGGGACAAGCCGTACAAATGCTCCGAGCGTGACAAAAGCTTCAGTATGAGCTCAGATATTACCCGGCATCAGAGAATCCACACCGGGGAGAAGCCATACAAATGCCTGTCATGCGGGAAAGGCTTCAACCAGAATTCTCATCTCACTGCGCATCAGAAAATTCACACGGGCGAGAAGCCATACAAATGTTGGGAGTGTGGGAAAAGCTTCAGCCTGAGTTCTGACTTCACCAGGCACCAGAGAATCCATACAGGAGCCAAACCCTACAAATGCTCAGAGTGTGGGAAGGGTTTTATTCAAAAATCACATTACATTACACACACCAGGAACCACACTGGGGAAAATCCTTATAAATGCTCAGAGTGTGGTAGAGGATTTACATCTAGCACGCTACTCATTAGACATCAGAGGATCCACACCGGCGAGAAGCCGTTCAAATGCTCGTTTTGCGAGAAAAGGTTCTGTGCCAGCTCAAACCTTGTGACACATATGCGAACGCATACTGGGGAAAAGCCGTTTCAGTGCCTGGTGTGTGACAAAAGTTTCAGTCAAAAATCTACCCTGATGGCTCACGAGAGAACCCATACAGGTGAGAAGCCATACAAATGCTGGTGCGGCAAAATGTTCAGCAAGAGCTCAGACCTTCTCGCCCACGAGAGAACCCACACAGGAGAGAAACCGTACATCTGCCCGAGCTGTGGCAAAAACTTCCGCATGAGCTCACATCTTATAAGGCACCAGCGGAGTCACACTGGGGTGAAACCGTATAAATGTTCAGAGTGCGGGAGGAGTTTCACCGCTAGTTCACACCTTATCCGACATCAGAAAATCCATCGGGAGGGGGAAGTGATTAACAAACAAAACCGAATATTCCATCCACATGCAAAAAGTTCTCCATCTTCATTCTTAACATGACACAGATTTTGGGAGAACTTGGAATCACCAAAATGAGTGCAATTTACTTCTGCATTACTGTCTTTGGGGAATCTACTGAGACTGTGCTCTTTGCTTTTGGGCTGGGTTTATGTGGCAGGTGGAAAGAGCTTCAGTCAGAAATGTGTTGATTTCTTCTGGAACTGTGTAATTCTAGGATTCCTTAAGACTTCAGTTGGTACCAAATATAGGTTGAGTCTCCCTTATCTGAAATGGTAGGGATCAGAAGTGTTTTGGATTTTGGAGTTTTTTGGCAAATGCTGGCACTGGAGGACCTAGAAATTCCTAGAGAAAACATATTACGTAAGCAAATCTGCAAAAGTCAAAGGACTTTATTACACGGGGGGAAAAGCGGGGGTTTAAATTGTCATTATCCAGTAAAAGTCGCACAATTGCAGTAAAGATTTTCACACAACATCACAATTAAAGAGGACATCCCAGCAATAACCAGGTAATAACCAGCAACAAATCATTCACGGGGAAATCCTATGCATGATTTGTTGTTGGTTATTACCTGGTTATTGCTGGGATAAGTCCTCTTTAATTGCAATGTGTGTGAAAATCTTCACCGCGATCACGCGACTTTCACAGGATAATGACAGTTTAAACCCCGCTTTTCCCCCGTGTGATAAAGTCCAAAGCTGCAAATGTGGAGGGCAGACTGTATTTGGATATACTTAATGAGATATCTTGGAGATAGGGACCCAAGTCTCAACAAAAAATACATTTATGTTTCATACACACCTTATACACATAGGCTGAAGGTAATTTCATACACAATTTAAAAAATAATGTTGTGCATGAAACAAAGTTTGTGTACACGGAACCATCCAAAAGCATAGGTGCCACTATCTCAGCCACCCCTGTAGATGATTTAGGAGTACCGTATTTCAGATTTTGGAATTCCAGAGAAGGGAGACTCAGCCTGTACTGACACACATTGCTGCTATAAGATAAGCTTTATTGGTGATAAAAGATGGAACAGGTGATCTGCAGAGAAGCACTTAATCCCTTTTGCCGATGAGGTCCCCCATCTCCTCACAGCCAATAGTAGAACTGGGCCCCTATACAACTAGTTCTACCTAGATTATCCTTGGGACCTTCCACTTCCCATAACTGGCTAAACAGGGAGCCCTTGAGCTGGGTGCTGATGGAAGATGGACTCCCTTAGGTTATATAATGTAGAAGCAAACAAAGAAAATCAAAAAGAACAAATGAGATCCATCTTCCCACTCCCATAACAGTGCAAGTAGGTTATAGTAATGGAAAAAATATCACTCCACCAGTCAGTTTTCAGCCTTATCTTTCCCCAGCAAACTGTCAAACTAATGCAAAAAATAAAAAATATCAAAATCACTAATACGATTTGGAGGTTCATAGAGTCTCATTCATAGCTGTTAGCATATGGCTGTGTTGTTAACCAGGATTCCAAAACCCATCTGCCTGGTGACAGTAAACACTACACTTGTTCTGATTGGAAAGATTAAAAAAAAATATACCCAGGGATGGTGGAAGAGCTATCTCAAAATACTGCTGGCCATGGTTTTTTTAAAGAACAGAATTGTTATCTTCAGTCAGGCCCAAGGCTAAAATCTGATATTCGGTTGCCACAATGGCCAACCCAAATGGATGAGGGAAGCCCTGAAACCAAGAATGCAATATTGCGCTTCTGCTCAGGGGTGCAGCCGCCCCGACTGTGCTCAGAGGGGCGGGTATAAATAAATAAATAAATAAATTATTATTATTATTATTATTATTATTATTATTATTATTATTATTATTATTATTATTATTATTATTATTATTATTAGTTACATGGGGGGACTATTGTAGTTACTACATGTAATTACTGCTCAGGGCTGCAGTCACATGGTGGGGAAGGATTACTGTAGTTATTACATGTAATTACTGCTCAGGGATGTAGTTACAGAGGCGTCACAAGGGAGGTGCGAGGCATGCGGACTGCACCGGGTGACACCCCAGGTGGGGTGGTATACCCAGAGGAATTGGCATGGCTACTAGGCTACTGAGAAGGGCTATTGGCTCCTTTTCTTGCTTGCCCAGCAACCATCTCAGCCAGGTGGCAGGCCAGATGCTGGGGCAGGGTGGGCAAGCGAGGAAGCGGAAGGAACGGACAGTCCACCATCATCCCTGTAGCCCTTTTCAGGACCCACGTTGGGTGATACCAACCCCAGTGACGCCACTGCGTTATCCTTCCCCTCCCCACCCAAATAATTCTTCTCGCCCCGTTTAATTTTCCTTCCATCACTTCTGTCACTGTCCACTTGGCTGCCCATCACAACTGCACTATGAAACGATGCTCAAGCAATTTGTGTTTGCTGCACTGTTTCGTATTATTTTAGTAGGGCAAAGTAGCCTTTCTTGATCTTGGGGCTGGGTGATGGAAGGATGGTGGCATGTTTTCCCCATGGAACTTTGGATAATGCCTTAACCCAGGGGTCGGCAATCTATGGCCCGCGGGCCGGGTCTGGCCCCCCCGAGGCCTTTGACTGGCCCCCGCCAACCCCCGCCGCCGCCGCTGCTGCATGCGCGGTGGTGGTCGGTGGGGGCTGCGCGCACATGCATGAGCACGCATGCCGCCATTTCCCCCCCACACCCTTGGCCCGCAGAAGAACTGGAGGCCAGCGGACTGGCCCCAGGTAAGAAAAACTTGCCGACCCCTGCCTTAACCCATGTGTACAACAATATGTCCCTGATGCGCTTTGGTTATGTCGACTCTCCCTCGGAGCAACAGCTCCCACCCTGAGGATCACAACATTGAGAGGCAACGATACCTCTCCAAAGTCTTTCTGCTCCTTCTCTGTGATTCTTTCGACTGTGCAAGAGAAGGAATTGCATCCAGAATTTAGTATACACAGAGCTCTGCTCCTCTGAGCTGGCTCTACCTTAGGCATAGCAGGGTTGAGGCCTCCTGGGGTCCCCGGGAATAATTTCCAGTTATCTTTTATAAATATATTAACAGTGGTTTATGGAGATGGGAGATCATAGAATCACAGGGTTGGACGGGACCCTGAGGGCCATCCAGTCCAACCTCCTTCTGTCATGCAAGAAGACACAATCAAAGGACTCCCAACAGATGGCTACCCAGCCTCTGTTTAGAGACCTCCAAAGAAGGAAACTCCCATCAATCTCTGAGGAAGTGTCTTCACTGTCGAACAGCTCTTACTGTCAGGAAGTAAGGATCTGGGATCTCTTTCCCTGTTCCATGTTCTAGTCTCAGGAGCAGCAGAAAACAAGCTTGCTCCATCCTCAATATGACATCCCTTCAAATACTTAAACAGGGCTATCATATCACCTCTTAACTGTCTCCTCTCCAGCTAAACATAGTTAGCTTTCCTCTTAAGGCATGGTTTCCAGAACTTTCACCATTTTGGTTGCCCTCCTCTGG
>CM034703.1:326644977-326655731 GCA_020142125.1 Phrynosoma platyrhinos
ATACATCTGCAGACTACATAAAAAATCAGCTCCTGAACCCTCTAATGCCAGCATTTTAAGACTGAAGGGCAGGAATACCATTAGTGCATATGCCACTATCCAACACTGCATAAGTGAAAACCAGGACAGGGGTGGTCAAAGTTATGTTACTGCATGCCATCTACAACAGAGCCAACCGTGGTAACTATTGTAGTATCTGAACTGATATAATAAAATTTATTCGTATGGGGAGATCTAAATCAGAGCCTTCTTCTGTAATTTGGAGGTGGCTGTCTCTGTCATTTTAATCTCCAGGATGCTTGTGATTCCAGCCACCCCTCGAATGTTCCTTTTTGTTTTTAAAACTAAAATTCACCACAGTACTAAGAATTTTGAATTTACAGAGGACTTTTGTCTTTCCAAAATAAAAAACAACTACATTTGCTGTTGTCTTGTTTCCACCAAGTCTGGGGGCTGCATTAGATGAAATGTAACAACATATGATAAATCTGCAAATCCTGCCTCCCCATTCCATCCCAGGCACAAAGTGCAGAAAGGATTTTTAAATATCTAGTCTTTCCCCTCCTTCTCCTCTCCTCTCTACCTCTTGCTTTCTGAAACATTCTACCTGATAAAAAGGCAACAGATGGTAGCTCTAGGCTTACTGATTTTTGTGCCTTTTGGTTGATGGAATAAAGGTACTGGCAGAATATAGATTTTAAAAAATTTATTCTGACCAAAAGTTTATTGTTGCTTTTTGAAGCATTAACAATTTGTTCTAGGCCGGACACTCTTCTGGTTAATTCTGAAAGCACAAGAGTCTATTAGAAGTACTGTTGCCTCTAAAGATGTCTTCTGTTCTCTTGGAAGATCCCTTCTCAGTTATGTTTCTCAGTTGGAGGATCCTTCTAGGTGCCTTTAGGAATCTGTCTGGGTAACAACCATATTAGCAAAACCCTCACTCTCAAAGGTGCTCTGGATTAGTAATCGTGTCTTTCTGATGGAAACAGGGTCACAAGCTCGTTTATTGGTTTATTGCTGTGTCTGTTTCCTAACTTTTCCTGTGCTCTGCTGGTTCCTTAAAAATCATTTGCATTTTAACCATGTATCTCTTGGATCAGACCAGTCTGACTGCACATCCAGTTCTGTTTATCTGTTAGCCACACTCTCCGGGGCTTTTACATCATTTATATGTGTTCCAGGCAAACACATTTGGTGGAACAAATTTAACATTCAAGTAGATCTATTGATATAATTGGCCTGCCTTCCCATCAAATGGATTGTCAGTTAAAACACTGAATCAAATCGGTGGCTTTGTGGTCATTGGTTCAGATCCGATAACTCCTTTGTTATCAAATTCTTGGGCAATTTGTCTTTTAGACTCAACAGTTTTCCATTCTAGGAAATGGGTATTTTGTGGCTGGTTGTACCCAGTACTGCAGCCATTTTGTGACTGAAGCCATGACACCTCCTTCACATTCCAAATATTCCCACCACTCTGAACATGTTGGGGACTTCTCCTCCTTTCTCGCACTGTGTGAATTCCAAGGTGAAAGGCAAAGTTTTCACTAGAACGGAAGTTCTTTCCACACTCTAAGCATTTAAAAGGTTTATATGCATGGGTTTTTTTATGTGCAGTAAGGTTGCTGCTCTGAGAAAAGCTCTTTCCACACTCTGAACATTGGTACGGTTTCTCTCCTGTGTGGGTTCTTTGATGATAGGTAAGAGTACTGCTTTGGGTGAAACTCTTTCCACACTCTGTGCATTTATATGGTTTCTCCCCTGTGTGGATTCTTTGATGATCAATAAGAGCACGGCTGCGACTGAAGCTTTCTCCACATTCTGAGCATTCAAATGGTTTTTCCCCTGTGTGGGTCTTTTTATGGTAAGCAAAGTTACTGCTCTGAGCAAATCTCTTTCCACACACTAAACATTTATATGGCTTTTCCCCAGTATGGATTCTTTCATGATCAGTAAGGGCACGGCTCCGACTAAAGCTCTTCCCGCACTCTGAGCACGTATATGGCTTCTCGCCTGTGTGAATTCTGTGATGGTCAGCCAGAGTACTGCGCTGACTGAAACCCTTTCCACACTCTGAACATTTGAATGGTTTCTTCCTCACTGAGGTTTCCTTTCTTGTGTGACCCTTTCTCCGTCCTGGTATTTCATGGAACGTTGCACTTTTATGAAAGTTTTTAATCAACATTTGCTTCAGTTCAGTTTTCGGCTGTGTTTCCTCTTCATTTCTGTCCCTTCCATCTTCTGCAGGAATAAAGAGAAGAGACCAATTAGAGTGGAATGGATCTTCAAAATACACACAAGTAACTAAAGTGTGAGTAACAGAATAGGCAGCGAAGAAGCAGATGTTGTTTGTATTAAGACAGCCAGTGCTGACTGGCCATTAATGCTGATCAGGTTATGGAACTTCTGAAATTTCTGCAGCATCCTATGCTTGAAAAGCACCAAACAGAAGGGATGAGATGGGAATATCCATGGAGACAGCCAGTCAAGAGTAGAAAACACTGGGAAATAAATGCCAGATACGTCAGTATGTTCAATCTGCACATCCAAATACATTTCCAGTATAATCTGAACACAAAAAATTGAGGATTACATTTTGTACCGTATTTCACAGATGACACTCACTCCCCTACCCAAGTATTCCCGGGCGTCTACCCTTCACATATATAACAAGATGTTCAGTTAAAGGAAACATCTCCTGGGAGAACTACATCTGAATACTGCTAAGAAAGGTCTCCACCATAATGTTAAGGAGCTACCTGGTGATTTCTTGTCTTCCTTGACAAATGATTCTTCCTTTTTATCCAGCCAAGAGAGAGGTTCTCTTTGGGGATTCAGAAATCTTTCTGTGGAGGAGAAAAAAATTACATTGGTGTTTTACTGACATGTTTCAGGGTTTAAATAAATTGCCTTATGGGCAGCACCTTCCCACACTCTCTCAAGGTAGAAAAGGGCCACTCTCCAACACACTAGCTGGATGCTACCAACTGCAGCTCCATCAAGGAAAGGCACTCTTCTTCTGTGAAGGGATTCCACATCTTACAACTTTGAAGACAAGGAGGTGAACTGATGATTCACACGAAGAGGGACAAATCTGTCTGCCTGCCCCTGCTCCTTACTTCATTGTGCTTGGCTGCTTAAGATATATTACAAATGAAGTGAATTTCCCTGGTGTAGAGAAGCCAAATGAAGGGGAATTAAGTAAAAAGGGAAATTTTCTCAGGTGTTGATTTTAGTATCAAAGGTGATATCTGAAGGACATCTTCCTGTATAAAGCAGCTGGGCTCTTTCACTGCCACAGCTGTAGCCTTCCTGCTCTAAGATCGTGGGGGAGGCCTTTCTTTCAGTCCCATCCCATTCCCAGACATGTTTGGGGGAAAGAAGGGAGAGGGCCTGCTTGGTGGCTATAGAACTCCCTCCTTAGGGAGGCTAGGATGTCTCTCTCCTTGCTATTCCATTGGCATATGAAAACTTTATTTTGACAGGCTTTTAGGAATTGATAGCAATGGGATTTTAATGGAATGCTATTTATCTTCTGTTGTTAAATGGATAGTAGATGGTTTCAATTCTATAGGTAGTTTGTAATTTTACATGCTTTTGTTGATATTTTGTTATGAATCTTAATCTGCATTTGTTTTAATCTTTGTTCTTTAGTCTCAGTAATAATAATAATAATAATAATAATAATAATAATAATAATAATAATAAAAATTTATTTGTATTAGGGGGAAAGAGGCAGAAGAAAAGCCCTCCTCCCACTCCAGCTGCCATTGCCCTGGCCTCAAAGTGAGAGAATAAGAAGCAGGGACAGTTCCACTATGCCTAGCCCAGAGCCAGAAGAAATTTGTAAGCTGCTCTGAGAGCATTCCTGGAGAGCCTTGGGAAAAGGCATGATAAAAAAAATCAATAAAACAATAACATAGACCTCCCCCAAACTTAATTTAATAGGGCAACAAGCTAACACATTTAATAGAGAAAGTATAATACATTTATTTATTAGTTGAATAAATAGCCTAAAAAGTATTTTTTAATTAACTTTCTCATCATGGAGGCTCTGCTTGATATCCTTGGTATCCATTGGGGTTTGGTTCCAGGATCCCCATGGATACCAATAGCTGTGAATAGGAATGATTCCTATTATATACAATGGCACAGTAAAACATTGTTCCTTATATATAAAATGGCAAAATCAAAGTTTGATCTTTGGATTTAAAAAAAAATATTCTCAAATCGTGAATGGTTGAATCAATGGATATGGAGGGCCAACTATATTTCTTTACAAGTGTGGTTCATAATGAAAGAAAATGACAATGAAAGTTGGCCTCCAAACCTTCTGGAGCTGCTCAACCTTGGTTAACAGTGATCTGATAATCATGATAAAAAGTATCTCTGGCAACATTACAACATGGAAAAAGAGCTCTCAGGGTCTAGGATGGGCACAGAGGGGACTTTACCAAGAGAGGCCACAATCCCACGGTTGTCCTCCATGACTTCCTTATGCAGAGCTTTCTGACTTGCATCTAGCAGCACCCATTCCTCCTCTGTGAAACACACAGCCACCTCTTCAAAGATCACCAGATCCTGGAGGAAAAAATGAAGAAAATGGCTTCTCAGTAACGTTAAATATAGCCACACACACTATCAATCAAAGTGAGGCAGCTGTGAATTTTCCTGCAGAATTCAGAGCTTCCCAGACAGTTATTAAAGCAAGCTCAACACTAAAGATTACGATGAAAGAGACCAGAAAACAAAACTTCCCAGTTTTGCAATATTGCTCCACCAGAGGTTGATGACTCGGCTGAGGATCAATTTTAATTCCCTCCACCCACCAGTGGGCTGCACTGATATGCTACCAGGTAATGAAAATTCACTTCTGGCTTTAATTTTCAGGTGATTTCCTCACAGTTTTAAGACAGCAAGGATTATGGAGTATAAATTAAGCCAAGCTGCCACATTTGGACCTTTTTTGTGATATTTAGGATGATTTTAGTATTCCCATCTCTTTTATATTAGAGACTCTGGGGTCTTTAAATATGTCCTGGGCGGTCATTAAAAGGACCTTGCTCTATACAAATCTGCTATGTAACTATTAGAACATCTGGATCATTTACTGAGGTTGAATGATGGGAGATGCAGTACAAGCCAAAGGACAAGGAGAAAAGGATGCTGGAACTGGCTTTGCTGACAAATTGTTATTGTTGTTGTGTGCTTTCAAGTCGCTTCTGAATTAAGGCAAACCGATCATGGGGTTTTCTTGACAAGATTTGTTCAGAGGAGGTTTGCCATTGCCTTCCCCGAGGCTGAGAGTGTATGACTTGCCCAAAGTCACCCAGTGGCCAAGCAGGGCATCCAACCTGAGTCGTAGTCCAACACCACTACAAACCACTACACCATGGTGGCTCTATTTGTTGACAAGAAAGTTCTATAAACCCTTCCCTCTCCCTCAATTGTCTCATAGCAAAAGCCACTCTGTTGGTCTGCAACAAATGAAGTGATACAAAGCACTCCATCAACTTGGATGAAACACCAGCTTCTGGCTTTCTTCACCTTGATCTGCTTCTATTTCTGGGCTTTGTAAACTTCAAGTGCCTGAGTGTGTTCCCCCCCCCCCCCCAGTCCACTGCTTTTCCTCTTGGCTAAGGTGACTAGCACTGCTGGGAGACGCAATCCAAGAGCATCTGCAAATCTGCATGATTCGCACCTCTGATTGCCAGCCCTTTTAATTATGCACTGTAGCAGCTTATGAAGGGCAGTTGTTAAGGCAGTGCCTGCCCTCAGGCTTACAGTATACCCACTCCCTTAACAACTGCCCTTCATAACCTCTTCCTATCACCTGAGGCAGGAAAAGGACCGTTGTCCTTTTCTCTAAAGATGCCAGCCACAGATGCAGGCAAAACATCAGGAATACAATTCAGGAATACATTCTTCTAGAACACGGCCAAACAGCCCAAAAAAACCTATGGATGCCGGATGTGAAAGCCTTTGACTTCACATTGGACCGTTGTCTTCTTGGCTTTATGAAACACTAGAGGAGGTAAAATTATTTCTTTGTTGATGGTTTCTCCTGTTTTTATTATTTTGTAGTTGTTGGGGTTTTTTTGGGTTAGCACTTCATAAACTGGGAAAAACAAAGATGTTCCTCACAGGTCTGTTCCCTGTAGTTCCATTTGCAACAACAACAACAAAGAAACAAATTTTTAAAAAGTAAATTCAGTTGGTCATTATTTTTTTAAAATCTTGTACTTTTAGTATATCAAACATGATACCTTTATACCAAGCCAAGTTATATACAATGCATTTTGTATCCCTAAAGTAACAAAGTGACTTTTCGTTTGTTAAGAAGGCTAATATTACATTATTTTCATTTTTTCCAAAGATTTCCTGGTTTTCCTTCTGAAAAAGAACACCCACCCCCCCAGTTTTTTCCCTTCAAATTTTTGTAGAAATTTTGTCTCTCTGCAGCCTGCCTGCAAAGCTTTGATCTGAGGACTCCTTAGATCAAGGCCTTGGGAGCCTGGCAATTCCAAACCCTCTCACCTGCTCTCTCCACAGCAGCATTGTGACAACAGGAAAGTAGCTGGTACATCTCTAGAACCTACCAAGGCCCTGCTCTGGAGAGTCAGGCCACTCATTTCCTCTGAGGAGGCATAAGAAACTGTCTCTACAAGGAAAGGTAGTTCTTCATTCACCTCTCACATACTGCTGCTTGATGCAGGTGCTAAACCCAAGCTTGGCTGCTTTGGAAAACAGGGTGCTGGACAAGACAGATGTTGATGGGATCTAACAGGACTGCTCAGACAGTTATCCTTTTAAACACAGTTCTTATCCTTTTAAACACAGGACATCCACTTTGCCTCCCCACCCTGAGGCTCTCCACTCTTTCACTTTCTCCTACCTGATCTGGCTGGACTGCAGAGGTTTCTTCTCCTACAGGAAACTTCATGGAAGGAAGAACCAGGCTTTTCTCACTACCTGTCAAAATAAAGAGAAGGTTAGGTACTTTGGACTTCAGTTGGCCCTCTGTTTTCATGGAGGATCTGTTCCTGACCCCCACCCCCCTGAAAACGGAGACTCGACAATGTTCAAGCCCCATAGGAATGAATGGGGCGTGCTCCCGTGGGTGCACACCCCATTTATTTCAATGGAGGTCGCCCTTCCGTCAATATGCAAAACTGCGGACTTGGAAGTCTGTGAGAACGGAGGGGCGACTGTATTTGGGCAAGAGAGGTCCTTGGTCTAATCCAGCAGGAGGGTTCTTTTTAGGTTTAGGTCTCTTCCCTTGCTAGGCTCAAGGAGAACTCTAAAGCAGCCCAGGAATTTTGAGGCCTACCTCACTGAGTGTGACCAAGTTAGAATGGGAATGGTGATCCTATTATTCCTTACCCAGCAAGGTGGTGGCTCCTTCACCTGTCTGCACAATCCACCTGAATGGTTCCTTTGGTCTGGTGTACAATGGGGCCTTCTCTTCCTGAAGGAACTCAGCAGCCATTTTACCTAGTGTACCAGTCTCCTGAAAGAGGGGTGAAGAGTAACAGCAAGGAAAGGGCTGATTAGGAAAAGACAGGCCTGTGTTTTGAAATCTTCCAGTAGGCAGAGTTGCTTCTAAACTAGGTAACTAGCTGCTTCTAAAGTACAACTAAACTGTTGCTAAACTACAACTCTCAGCAGTGGAACACTGGGAGTTGCAGTTAAACAATCTTTGGAAGGCCACATTATCCCCTCAGCATCATATTCCCAGACTGGGCCTCAGTCAGCTAATCAGAAAACTGCATGATAGGTTTGTTTAGGGTCATCATAAGTCAGAAATGACTGGAAAGCACACAACAACATATTGACAAATGAACAAAATGGCTAGAAAACCTATATTGGCTGCAATCCAGTATGGCTCATCATACCACAGGTCTGTATGCAGACCTCTGCTAGGCTGAACCTTATACCACCACTGCCCATACTGAATAGCTTTACACCCGATTCCCACCATCTCCTGCTTCCTGGGGAGCAGGTAGGTTTACATCCCCATAGCCAGGGGCAAAACAATTACAGAAGGGCTGAGATCACTGGCATATCTTGGCACTGATGTCAACATTTTGCATCTGGCTACTGGGAGATGCTTCTGGGATCCTACCCACTACCTACAAAGCAGGGAATAGCTGGGTGGGGCTTTCAGAGGCTGCTCAGTAAGTCTGGATGGGGGGCTTTGGGCACTGTGGAGGGAAGGAGGGAATTCCTACCCCTGCAGTATCCAAAAAAGAATATGCACATATGTAAGGGAAGCTTGCTCGTGTTCATGTCCCTGACAAGATGCTATTATGCTACGGCAAAGGCTAAAGGCTATCATAAAGATGTTCTTCCTTGTTTAATTCTCTAGATGTGGTAAATTTATTCCTGCATTTTTAAAACGCCAGGTGAATAACCCAAATTTCTTCAGAGAGTACTAATAAAGATAGCTGTTTTCCATCCCTTCACTGAAAAATTAGTCATCAATCTAAGAGGGGTTTAGGGCTGGCTCCACATTTCCCTTGATCAGCAGGTTGGAACATCTCTCCTGGGATATTACTGTATAACAAAACAGTAGTAGTAAATAGTTTTTTGTGGGTTTTTCGGGCTGTGTGGCCATGTTCTAGAACTCTTCTAGAACATGGCCACAAAGCCCGAAAAACCCACAAAAAACTATGGATGCCGGCCATGAAAGCCTACGACTTCACAGTAGTGGTAAAGTTTAGGGTATCACCTTCTTCTCCTTCTTCTCCTGATTCTTCTCCTCTGCCTGGCTCAGGAGGAAACCTTCTGCCAGGGCCACGGCCTGGGAACTGGTCTCTGCTCCACATTCTCTCACCCAGCTCTCCACTTCTTGGGGAAGAACGGCAAGAAACTGCTCCAGGAGCACCAGGTCCAGGATCTGTGTCTTGTTGTGTATTTCTGGCTTCAGCCACTGATGGCAGAGATTGTGGAGCTGGCTGCAAACTTTCCTGGGCCCCTCAGCCTCTTGGTAGCAGAACTTCCTGAAGTGCTGGCGCTGGATCTCTGAGCTGCCAGGGTCCTTGTTTGGGTTTCTCTGGACTCTTCTATGCCACAGTGCTTCAGTGCCTTCTTTTCTTTCTGCTTCAGGACTAGGAAACATTTGCTTCTCCATCTTGGCTCTGTGGCAGCTTCCAACAAGCTTCAAAGGAGCTGCTGCCACTTTCTTATGCCAACAGTAGGACTGGAGGAGGGGACATCACACTGACATCTGTTTTATGCAATGGGTGCTTTAGGATTATAACCGGGGCTTCTCTCTGTAAGAAAAAGCACACCAAGACTTCTTAAACAGATGGCAGGAGGTGGAAGTGGTAACTAACATCTCCCATAATAGGAGATGGTTAGCCTACTTTGTGTTCTAGTCTGAATTTCAAAGGAACTAGCTAAGGCACAGGTCCACCACTGTGAATGGCTCCTTTAAAGTTCAGACAGAGACCGGATCCACACAGGCCAGAATACTATGGAAATAGCCCAGAGTATTCTAGCCCCAAAGTTGGCCCAACATCCCTGTTACCTTGGGCACTCTATTGTGACACCGGGCAGCGATTTGCATGCGCGTCCTGCTGTGCCACCCACCGCCACCATGGGTTGCCTGCTCTGAAAGAGGTGCCCAGTGTTGATCATCTGTGAGATGCATTGTAAATAGCTGCCTGGCACTGCAACAGAGGGCTCCAGATCTTCTGGGAAGATATGAAGAAAAAGGTGAGTTTTAAAAACTGTTTTAAAGGGGGGTACCTTGGGTTTGGTGCTGGATTGGCACCAGAACTGGGGATTTGGCCCTGTGTCATCCAGACAACTCATTAGGAGGAGTGGGGCAAGAGGCTATTTTATTTGGCCCATGCAGACAGGGCCTCAAACCCAAAACACTATCCCACTGACATGGAAGCCACCAGTCACCATGTGGGGCAAAGAGAAATTCTCCAGTGCCTCAATAGCACAAAAAGCACGCCCTCCTCTTCTTCTTTCTCTCCTCTTTTCATATAAAATGTCTTCAGTTAAATTCCCTTCTCTTTTCCCCTTCTTATTCTACAGACACAATAGTGCGTAACAAGTAGGTTCAGTTTACATGGCACTACTGCTGCATTTATTCAGGAGGAACCAGTTACATTTTTAATGGAATTTTTTTAGATGATTTTTTAAAAAAAAATATATTATTATTTAATCTGTGAGCCACTTTGGGTCCCTTCTGGGGGAAAAGTGGCATATAAAATAAATAGATAAATAAATAAAATTGGACCTTTAGGTTTAGGAGGAAGGAGACAGGCTCTTGAAACTGGCCAGCTGCTCTGGCTATTTCTAGGCATGGAGGTGGCAATTGTTTGGGAGAGAGGGAGAGCAGATGTATTCAAACTGGTTTGAAACTGGTTTCAGGACCTCACCAGTAAGGGAGCCAGCATGGCAAAGCAGACTGAGTGTTGGACTGCAACTCTGGAAACCAGAGCTTGATTCCTTGCTTGGCCATGGAAACCCACTGGGTGGCCTTGGGCAAATCACACTCTCTCAGCCTCAGGGGAAGACAATGGAAAACCTCCTCTGAACAAACCTTGTCAAGAAAATCCCATGACAGATTCACCTTAGGGTTGCCATAGGTCAGAAATGGCTTGAAGGCACACAACAACAAATTGGCATATACACATACTTAAAGAGATATCTTGGAAATGGGACCCAAGTCTAAACACAAAATTAATTGTGAAGTCGTAGGCTTTCATGGCTGGCATCCATAGGTTTTTATGGGT
>CM034703.1:326827809-326840068 GCA_020142125.1 Phrynosoma platyrhinos
TCGTAAGTCAAAAAATTCATAAGAAGAAGCATTCGTAAGTAGAGGTACGACTGTATACGGTACAAACAACACAACCATTAAATAGTGGCTTTAAAGGTGTGTGTCTTGCCAGTCATAGCTTCTGTTGTTCTCATAGTCCTTCAGATCTCTTTGAAATTTCTTAAATATCAGGTCTTTTTAATCCCAAATGCTGTAAACAAACAAACCTTGGAGTACAGTTTCCAAAATCTTCTGAGTAGCTTGAACCACTGCTTCAGGTTACAAGCATTGTTTTAATATAAAAAAAACATTTTCTAAGTAACTATTCTGTGTGTTAAACCTTTCTTACAGATTCCATGTATCCTCTGTGTGTATGTGTGTGTTTGCTTGTAGATTTATTTTTCTCCCTTAATAAAAGTACAATTATTTGGAAGAATGCTGCTTCTGCGACAGTTCTCTATCTCCTCTCCCTGTTACACAATGGGTTGCGACCCTGCTTACTAATTTTGAGCGAATTAAAAATATCCCAAGGTCAAGTTCTTATTACACTGCCCTGCCTGGAGGAATCTTTTAGTGTGGATGGCACAGAGCCCTCAGAGCCAGGAGATGGTGAAGAACCAAGAAGAATCCCCAAAAATAATGAGTAAAGGCTCAAGGAACATTTCTGGCCTCCAGTTGCTCTCCCTTTGCCCTTGACTGCTAAACTAACAAAAAGGCTTTTGAAATTTGGGGGCACATAGTGAGCATAGTCCCATAACTTTAAATTGAGTGATGAAAGCATTTACACTCATCCCTCCACATTTGTGGCTTTTACTTTTGCAGATTTGATTATTCACAGATCTTATTAATATGTTCTAAGAAAATCTAGGTCTTCCAGTGCAACTCTGTGGCCAAATTTAACTAAAGTCATACTGGAGGACCTAGAGATTCCTAGAGAGAACACTCCACTAGGCATTTGTAGCTTCTCCAGCAACTCTATGGTCAATGTCTGGCAGATGTTGACCACAGAGTTGCACTGGAGGACCTAGAGATTCCTAAAGAGGTGTTCTCTCAGGTAAAAACATAGTGTTTTTGTTATTTGCATTTTTTCCACATTCACAGGGGTCCTATGCCCCTAACCCCAGTGAATGTGGAAGAACAAGTGTAAATAGTTATAGATTTCCTATACCTTGGTTCAATATTTATCAAAATGGAGACAGCAGTCAAGAAAACAGATGAAGACTGGGAAAAGCAGCTATGAAGGAATAACATCCTAATCCAGGCCATAGTATTTCCCATTTCCATAAATGGTTATGAAAGCTGGAGAGTGAGAAAAAGCTGACAGGAAGAAAATCAACTCATTTGAAATGCTGTCCTGCAGAAGGCCCTGTGGATACCGTGGGCTCCTAAAAAGACAAATAAATGGCTCTTATAGCAAATCTAGCCTGGACTCTCATTAGAACTGAAGATGACTAAACTGAGGTTGTGACTCATTTTTAAAAATTATAATGATGCAGCGGCTCAAGCGGTTCAGACACTGACTCTGTTGATTGCAAGATTGGCAGTTCGAGGCCCAGGTGCTGCATGATGGGGTGAGCTCCTGTCACTAGTCCCAGAATCTGCCAACCAAGCAATTCAAAAGCATGCAAATGCAAGTAGATAAATAGGTATCACTTCTCAGTGGGAAGGTAAACAGTGTTCTGTGCAATCATGCTGGCCACATGATCACAGAGTAGTCTCTGACAATGCTGGCTCTTTGGCTTAGAAACGGAGATGAGCACCGTCCCTAGGGTCAGACACGACATGACAATCTTGTCCACATGGAATACCTTTACCTTTAATGATGGGTAAAATTGAAGGCAATAAGAAAAATTAACAAGATCATTTCAGGTAGATTGGTTCAACCAAAGAAATAATGGCTGCCTCAGTTTGCAAAAGCTCAGCACAGAGTTGCTTTAAGTCCAAGTTTCTTGATGGCAAACAACTTCCCCCTCCCGAATTCATCAATCACTGTTGCTATCACAAAACGTGTTTTATAACTGTATTTTGTGACTTGACGGTCATTTTTGGTTTTTGCTAATGGCACCCCAACGTTAAGTCTGAAACATATCAGGTAAAAATAAAACATGGACGATAAATCAAGAAACTGAAAGCAATTAATCAGCATGCTGAAAGACAGGTCTCTTTGGACATTAATCTGAACAGAACTTTTTGCATTATGCAATTGTAGGTGAATATATACTATCATGGACGTTAATCAGTAGAGAAATAAACCTACCGTAATCTGAATCAATTGCTCATATCACCGATAAAGGGGAATTGTGTTTTGGAAAATTTACTATGATGCTGCACTTTTTAAAAATTCACTAACCTGATAAATCTGCTATCTTGGAAGCCTGTTGTTACAGAGAAATTGCAAAAAAATACTACCTTAAAAATGCTGTATAAATGGTTAGAGCGGAGGAGTTGAGAGTGCAAATGTTTTCTTAAATGATGCTACTGATGTGTCTCCAAAATCAAGGCTGATCCTATCCACCATGAATCAAAATGATTCTCAAAAATGCAATTATTTGACTTCTGAGTAGATGTGTGCAGGGTTATACTACTGATCTATATAATAATTTGTCTTTTTATGCTATTACGAATACTGTATAATGGAATTTATCTTTTATGTATATCAGAATGGAAAGAGAGTGGAGCCGTTTTTCTGTCCCACAATTTCCTATTCAAAAAGTCACTAGAAGTGACTGAAACATCACTTTTGGTTTTGTAACTACAGCATTACTTGTAGTCACACCATTATTTCCAGCATGACCAGAAGTGAAGTCACAACACTTTGGGTTCCATATTGTCTAATTATTGCACTTTGGGGGGCAAGGATATTTAGGGACAAAGAACCCTTACTGCTATGTTTTTGTGGTGGTTTAGTCATTTGGGGAGCATCCTCTTTTAAAAAAATTGGCTGGACTTGGGGTCTTCATACATCTCCAGGGGGGCTTTGGTAGCCACAACTCACAGGTCATGCTTTACCCACCCTTGATATAATAATAATAATAATAATAATAATAATAATAATAATAATAATAATAATAATTATTATTATTATTATTTATACATCTATCATACCAAAGTAACCACAGTCTACTCTAGATACTGTGGGTATACCATTGTTTTCTTCAGGCCATGCACTGCCATTGCCCACCAGGGCGGTTACCAGCAGACAATGCTGCTTATTTTAGCCCAGGTATTGGCACCTCCAGCAAGGTTGGCTGGATGATCATTTTGCTGTCTTCTTTGCTCATTCCCTCCCCACATCTGCCATTTGCCAAAAGTGATGTTACTGGGGAGTTTTTAGTAGCTTTTCTGCTTTCTGGGCAAGACTACATTAAAGACCAAAGTCATACTTCACAGGCCAAGATTTCCATCCCTATTTAATCAGTGCTTATATGACATAGGAAGACTCAGAAGCTTGAAGCACAGACATGTCATGGATGATGCTCCCTTTCTGCTGATGGCATGAAGTTTACCACAAATGGCAGGGCTTTTTCATTGATGGCACCCCACATGTGGAAGCCACTCTGAGCTCTTATGAGGGTGAGGCCCAAATCAAATCAATAAAAATGTTAATCATTGTGAGATGTAATCAAATGGTCAACCATCCAGTTCAGTCCCAATCTTTCCCCCTTCATCCCATCTCAATTTTTGCCATCTTGAATGCTTGCTAGAATAACAGCAGAGGAGAGCACCAGTTTCCCCTTTCTGCATATAAGCCCAATCCAGAGCATGGAAGAGTTATTCCTCTTGTCTTTCTGCAAAAGAGGCAAGCTGCTGTAGCCTCCAAAAGTGAGAAGACCAGCCAGACACATCTTCATTATGTCTTGGCCCAGTGGGTACTAACAGACCGTTCCTCTATAGTCCAACTGCTAATGCTCTGGCCTTTGGGGGCCAGAAGTGCAGCCAAGTACAGTCCCATTGTGCCTGGGTCCCAGTGTCGGATGAGAGGCCCTTGTGCCATCCCAACTGCTATTGCTCTGACATTTACAGGGAAATATGTATAGTTAGCATCTGCTAGATCTAATCCTCTCCCCCACTGCCATTCCCTTTTCCTTGTACGTCATGTCTGATTATGATTGCAGTTCTGAAGAGAGGACTGGGAACTGTCAAATCAATGACTTGTAAGCTACTTGTAAGGCTGCAGGTCAGAGTATGCATACCCTAAGTAAATAATGACTGATCCTTTAAATCAAGAACTATACATACAGGAACTCACAAAACACCCCCTAGAGATGGGCATCCAGTCAACCCTATGATCACTTTTGTCATTTTGGTTTCTAGGGAGAGTTCAGGCTTGATTTGCTCTTAGACCCATTTGTATTGGTGTGTATCTGTTGGCCCGCCTGCCTGTCTGCTACAGTCCATCGTATCTATCCATAGTGCTCTCCTCCAGCTCCATATTTCAAATGAATTTAATTTCTTCCTATCAGCTTTCTTCACTCTCCAGTTTTTACACCCATATACAAAAATCAGAAATCCTATGGCATGAATGATCCTGGTAATAGTATTCAATTATCTATTTTGCTGTAATGTGCCATCAAGATTTTTTTAAAAACAAACAAACTCATAGCAGTCTTATGAACGACAGCTCCGCAAGAGACACTATTGTTAACAACCTTGCTCAGGTCTTACAAATTCAGTTGTGGCTTCCTTGATTATCAGTCCTATAATGTGCTTTTCCTCTTTTCCTATTGCCTTCAATTTTACATGACTCACTGGGAAAAAAACCAATTTGGCTCTGTAATTTCATGACATGATATATCTCTACACTAAAAGATTTCATCTAGTTCCTTCATAGATGGCCTTCCATTGTAATCTTCTTCTGATTTCTTGATTTTAGTCTACATTTTGACTGAAGACTAGGCCAAGGTATTGAAAAACCTTAATTCCCATGTTTTCCTCATCACCTGGGGGGCATTCCCTCAGTCCTCCCACTGTTAGTGGCACATTTGGACAAGGGATTGAGCCTTTTTGGTGGCTGCTCCCAGTCTGTGGAATTATCTCCATGAAATTGGCCCTCTCTCCATGTCTTTCCACTGGCAAACAAAGAAATTTCTGTTTACTCAGACGTTTGAGTGCGAACTATCTAATGTAGAAGATCTTTAATTAGCCTGTATTATATTATCATTATAATAGCCTTTTAAAATTGTTTTAAATTAATGTTTCTAATATGACTTTTTAAAAATGTGTGTTATTGTTTTAACAGCATGTTGTTAAAGTCCTGTGGTGAGCTCCCGCAAAACTCAAAAATTAAAATGCTGTTTTGGATGTTTCCCAACCCCAAAACAGTAAGAGCCCTCCCTAGCCAAAAGGGACCCCAAAGGGAATGAGAAGTGATGTTACATCCCTTCTGCTCATCCAGAATGGCAGCTGAGACAAAATGCTGCAGCTCTCATGAGCTCCAAAGGAGTTGAAAACCAGATGGGCAAGCGACATGGGCTCTATAGTGTGCCCACCCAATTTGAACTGTTATCCCTTGGTGTGACTTGCTTGATGACAAGTGAGGTACATCTTCCGAATGAAGCTCTCTCCACACTCCAAACATTTAAATGGTTTCTCCCCCATGTGAGCTGCTTGATGAGAAGTAAGATGCATCTTTCGACTGAAACACTTTCCACACTCCAAGCACTGAAATGGCTTCTCCCCTGTGTGGGTTGCTTGATGGCGAGTGAGGTGCACCTTCCGAGTGAAACGTTCTCCACATTCCAAGCATTTAAACGGTTTTTCCCCTGTGTGAGCTGCTTGATGACAAGCAAGGTGTGGCTTCTGACTGAAATTTTTTCCACATTCAGAGCACTGAAATGGCCTCTCCCCTGTATGAATTCTTTCATGAGAGATAAGATGTGCCTTCTGACTGAAGCTTTTCCCACACTTTAAGCAATTAAATGGTTTCTCCCCTGTATGAGTTACTTGATGACGAGTGAGATCTGTCTTCTGAGTGAATCTCTTCCAACATATCAAGCACTGAAATGGTTTCTCTCCTGTATGAATTCTTTCATGACGAGTGAGGGTTCTCTTCTGACTGAATTTCTTTTCACACATCAAGCATTCAAATGGCTTCTCTCCTGTATGGATTCTTATATGAGATGTGAGATGTACCTTTAGATAGAAGCTCTTTCCACACTCCAGGCATTGAAATAGTTTCTCTCTGAAATGAATTCTTTGATGGGAAATCAGTCTTTTCCTGTCACCGATTATTTTTCCACACTCACCATCTTTGAAAAAGATCTCTCCCATGTGAGTTCTCATATGACAATTAAGACTTGCTTTACAACTGAAGCTTCTCCCACACAGAAGACAAATACATTCCTTTCCATTTTGTGTGATTTCCCCCACTGTGATTCCACAGATCTCTCCACTTTCAGAAGCTGATGTTTTGCTGTTTCTCTTTCCTTCTGTGTCAGTGTTTCTTCCATTATCTTCCATCTGTTCATATGTGGCTCTTTCATGCAACACACGGTATGGTTCCCCTTCATTCATCAGTTGCCCATCAGCAGCTGGAAGAGAGAAACACAATTGATCAGAACCCCAGAAAGAAATGGAGGCAGACCTCAAAATGTTTAGGCAATTGGCTAGCTGACACTCCTTTGGATCAATGGGAGGAGGCCGTAGGAGGGAGTGAAGGGATTCCAGAGCCTTTCCACTGGCCTTTCGGAGAGAGGAGATCCACTGAGTTCCTCCTTTTCTTTAAAAACTGTGGATACTAAGATTTTGTATCCTGAAAAACTGGTGGTTCTGTCTGTTTTCCCCTCCTAACCACTCCACTACTCTTTGGCCCTGTGTGTCACTCCTTTCTTTTGCAAGCTTCTGAGCAGGAACTGTCTGGACTGTTTCTGATCCTGGATTTAAAAAAAGGTACTGCAGGAGCATTTTTAGCAAGATTACAAAACATAACTGTTCTTAACAAATCAATTGCACTACCTGCTGCTCTAATGATATTTCTGGATGGCCACTCCATCATCCATATGTAACACAGCTGATGGTGAATGATAACAGAAGTTGCAGTCCAGCAACATCTGGAAGGCCACAAATTATCCACTCTCAAAATAAAATTTTCAAAAGTAATAGCTGTATTTGTAAATGAGAGTACAGGAGAGAAGGCAACCTTCCCACTTAGAACAAAGATTGGACTGACTAGCATTAAATCAAAAGTGAATTATATTGTACACCAAGCAGTGTTGAGTCCTGAACTGGGGCACTCTACTCCACTACTAAATTATATATGGGATATAGCTTTAAATATTGATTGCTCTGAGACTCCAGAATAAACTGTAGTTGGGATTACAATTCCAGTCTCTGTGGATTCAATTAGGAATGTAAATAATTCCTTCTTCTTGTTACTTTTGGCTCTTTTGACTTGACTGCTCAACAAACAGCTTTCAAACCCCAAAAGATTTTTCACTTCCATGCAAGGTGACATCAGGAGCCCTGTTTTAACTCTGTAATTTTGACAACAGTCTCTTTGTGAAATAAAAGTTTTTCCCTTTGAAAAGCAAAGTGCACACACATGTGAATCATTGAACAACCAGCTGGTTGTATAAAAAGATGCAAAGCCACTAAAGCTCAACAGTCTATACAACAAAAAACAAAAAACTTTCACTGTTTTGTGCAAGAGAACATATTTGCTTACTTAGCACAGAAAAATGTTCCTGTTCACCTACTGAAAGAACTCTAGAATAGTACACTGTCTAGTGGGACAAAAAGAGTAATTGTGTGGTTCTTCACTTTCATGAGGGAGAATGACACAATCGAGGATTAATATTCAAGAAGGATTTGTATAAGTATAGCATGCAATACAACTTCAGTTTTCCACTGATGCCAACCCACCCCCTGCTTTCACATCATTATGCAACTGTCCCCTTCTCTATACAGGAAGGACTGGACAAGTGATTCTTTTCATTCCCTCCAACTACCCACCCTCATCCTGGAATATTTTGTCCTTTTGTGCATCTTTGTGTAACCAGTGGGATAAACTGGACTCAGCTTTCCTGTCAGAGTGAGCCATTAAAATCTGTCTGCTCTTCAGTGTAGGGTAAGCTCACCATTTTGCCTCCTCATTTGCCCTTAATTTAGTCAATCTGACATTCTTAACAGTGATTGAAGAGAACTACAGCAGCAATTGTGCAGTTACACACACACACACACACACACACCATGGCCCATCCTTGGTAGTACATCTGAACCTGACACCATACACCGTAGTCTTGACCAAGGTTTGTCAGTTTAGGGATTCCTGAGAAGAGGTCCCAGAAACCAGCCAGACTGGAAGACAACTCAGCCTTCTGAAATATAGTTCTGAGTGAAAATGTAATAATCATTTTTGGCACTTATACTCTTATGAACCACAAGAAAGAAGTAGACTCACCCACAGAGGACACAAGACTCCAATTCTCCCCCATCACTTCCCAATGCAAGGCCCATTCACTTGGGCCCATTAGGGCCCACTCCTCCTCAGTGAAAAACACAGCCACCTCTTCAAAGGTCACCTGAAGAAAGATACATTCATGAGTACAAATGGCCAAAGGCAGTTAGGAAAGAAAACAAAGTCATTTGGGGTTCGCTGCATTTAAATCCTTAAACAGGATATTCACCATAAGCAACTGTAAAGATTATTTTAGCCCCAGGGACACCTTCAGGAGTCAAGGACCTCCAGGGATCTTACTCCCTACCTGATTCAGTCTTGTGGAAGGTGCATCAAGAGCATCACTATCAAGAGCTGCTGGCTGTGTCAATATTCTGTCTCCTGTAAGGGACACAACAGGTAAAAGTAGGACTAAAATCTTTCTCTATTCACCAAAACATATACAATATCATACCAAATACACACAGAATAAAAGCACCAAGAGAATTAATGTAATTCCAAAGTTGGTAAGGATGCCAAAAGCACAAAAAAATTAAAAAAGGAAAAGAAAGAGGAAGAGATTATGTTAAGGGAGAAGTAGATAGTCCCAGAATAATTTTCTAGTGAAGTTGGTATAGACGGAAGACCTGGGAAAGAGTAAAAAAAATATGGAAAAGTACACATGTTGTCTGGATGGGTTATTTCCTGATTCACCCTGAGAGTACTTAGATTAGGGCTGAAAGAGAGAACTGCCTTGAATGCTTCCTTCCCAAACCCATGGACACAGACACAAAAAACCTCCAAAGGAAAATAAGCTCCCCAAAGATTGGCAATGGGAAAGGGGTGCCAAATGACATCTGACTCTTACAGAGGGAAACGGGATGACAGTAATAAGGAAGGAAACTCAGTGGCTGGACCCTTAACCGGCTCCATCTAAACTGCCTCATTTTGCTGTTGATCCTTACTGGCTTGTCAAATTTATGCCCAAAATTCAAAACAACAAGTGGTTCCCAAACCATCTTTCAATTCAAACCCATATAAGAGAAAAACATCATTGGGGATTCCTTGGTATGCTTCTGTATGTTAACAGGGCAGAAGGTGTTTTTTCTAGCTATGGCCTTTGATGATACTCTCTTGGTTCTAGGCTCTTCCCCACAGAGGAAGGGGACAGAAGGTAAAAATGGATTCTGGGACTATCTGGTGACAAGGATACCTACAGAAGCAGCCCTTCCATTGGTCTTTCATCCCTTATACACAAGCAGTTTCGAATTCTGGCCAGATAGAATTGTTAAAGTGTGGCAACTCCCACAGTCCATAAAGTTCAGGCATATTCAAGGGCAGGACCAGAAAAAAAGTGTCCCCTTCATCCTTACCCATAGAAGTGGAGGCTCTGTCCCTTTCCAGCATCATCCACTTGGTCTCAGAAGGACATTTCTCCATGCCAGCCATCTCCACCACAAACAGGCCCTGCCCCAGAAGAAGCTGCAACAAAGATCGCAAAAAAGGGAAGAATTAGGAAAGAAATGGAGGAGGACAAAAGCCTGGAGAAGCATCCCTACTCTGGATGATTATCAGGGGGGAAAATGGGCAGAGTAGACAGTTTTAAAATATTCATGAAAAAAGTACACCTAGCCCCCAGAAACTACAAGGATGAAACACTCTCACCTGCTGTTCTTCTTCCTTCTTCTTCTCCTGTGCCTGACTCAGGAGGAAACCTTCTGCCAGGGCCACCGCCTGGGAACTGGTCTCTGCTCCACATTCTCGGACCCAGCTCTCCATTTCCAGGGGAAGGATAGCCAAGAATTGTTCCAGGACCACCAGGTCCAGCATCTGAGCCTTTGTGTGCCTTTCTGGTTTCAGCCACTGGCAGCAGAAACAATGGAGTTGGTTGCAAACTTTTCTGGGCCCTTCTGCCTCTTCATAGCAGAACTGTCTGAAAAGCTGGCACTGTAAATCTGAGCTGAGCATATCCTCCCCAAGGTTCTTCGGTGTTATTCTTTCCCAGAATGCCCTAGTGTTGTCAACCTGAACAAGAGGAGGGTCTTTTCCTAATTTGGGCCCAAAGGAATCCTGCTTGACTGGTGCTCCCATTTAGACTCTATAGTGACAAAGAAGCTTCTCCTCTTTCGCCAAACTCTCCTGCAAGACAAAAGATTGAAAGAATTACAGGTGACAGAAAGCACTACCTACACAAAAGCAAGTTGTTTGGTGAAGGAGCTATGTTGAATAATTTCCTGTCCTGGGAAGATATTTTATAAATTCAATTACAGCAGAATGACAGCCCTACAAAGCAAGCAAAATGTCTGAGGTGAAAGCTCTTATGCTTTAATGCACTAGGGAGATGTTTTACAATCCAGTGCAAGGTGGCACTGTCTTGAACACAGCTCTGTCTCCAACAGAAGAGAAGAGTATCTGTGACTTTGCTTCCCAGCAAGTGGTGCGTGAGGCAATTGCTTCATTCTGCCTGAAGGTGGAGCTATCCTTTGTTGTTAACTGTTTCCAAGCTGACTTCAACTTATGGTGACCCTACGAATGAGAGACCTCCAATGATGGCAATGTCTTTCAGCTCTACCACTCCAAAGGGAAGAGAAGAGACACCAGGCCCAGCACCATCGGGCCTAGGAGAAGAAGAAGAGCCCTCCCTCCATTCCATCCGATGTCATATGGGAGAGAGACACCAGGCCCAGCACCATCGGGCCTAGACTATCTTTTAAAACTTACCTTTTAAGGGGCAGGTGGGTTGTACAGTTAATACAATCTGTTTACATTGTATTAACATATCTTTATGTAAATTTAATGTTGTAAGCCGCCCCGATTGCTCTGCAGAGGGGCGGGATATAAATTATTATTATTATTATTATTATTATTAGAAGTGAAGAGATAACAAGGCAGGTAAGGCCATGTTATTTGCCAAAATCTTTGGAGCAAATAGCAATAGCAAGTAGGTTCCTATACTGCTTATCAATGAACTATCACTCCCTAAGCAATTACGATGCATAAACCAATTACCCCCAACCAGCTGGGTACTCATTTTACCAACCTCCGAAAGAATGGAAGGCAGAGTGGACCTTGGAGTCCTCTGGGATTGAACTTACAATGCTGTGGCTGCAGGACCAACATTTAACCACTGCGCCACAGGGCTCCATGGAAAGGCAAGATAGGATCATAATCAACAAATGGACAGTACCAAAAACCATGTTCAGTTGGAGTGAAGACCGGGGAGAAGGCCTTACTTGCTTTTCCCAGACTTAGAATTATAGTTGGAAGAGACCACAATGGCCACCCAGTCCAACCCCCCTGCCATGCAGGAACTCACAATCAAAGCACCCCCCCACAGATGGCCATCCAGCCTCTGTTTGATGACCTTCAAAGAAGGAGACTCCACCAGTCTCTGAGGGAACGTCTTCCACTGTCTAATAGCTCTTACTGTCAGGAAGTTCTTCCTAATGTTGAGGTGGAATCTCTTTTCCTGTAGTTTGACTCCATTGCTCCGGGTCATATTCTCTGGAGCAACAGAAAACAAGCTTGCTCCATCCTCAATATGACATCAATTCAAATGCTTAAACAGGGCTATCATATTACCTCTTATCCTTCTCTTCTCCAGGCTAAACATACCCAGTTCCCTAAGTCGTTCCTCATAGGGCTTGGTTTCCAGACCCTTCACTATTTTAGTTGCCCTCCTTTGGACACACTCCAGATTCTCAACATCTTTTTTGAATTGTGGGGCCCAAAACTGGACACAGTATTATTCCAGGTGGGGCCTGACCAAAGCAGAACAGAGTGGCACCATTCCCTTGATCTATTCTAGATGCTATACTATTGATGCAGCCTAGAATTGCATTGGCCTTTTTAGCTGCGACATCACACTGTTGACTCATTTTCAACTTGTGGTCTACTAGGACTCCT
>CM034703.1:326907511-326921540 GCA_020142125.1 Phrynosoma platyrhinos
GCAGGGCGTCCTGGACGCCCTCGTCTGCTTCCCCCCTAAGACTCCTAGATCCTTTTCACCTTGGTGAGGCACTAGCACTCTCTTCCCCCCAAATTTAAATACCTCACAAAACTACCAATCCTAGGATTCCATGAGATGGTACAATGGAAGGTACAATGGTATCTGAGCGCTATAGTTGTGCAGCATGAAAGGGGCCCGGCTGGTGGCAAATGGTTGGAGTTTGTGAGAATAGAATGCTAGACTAGCAAGGCCTTTAGTCTGATCCAGCATAACTATTATGTTTGCAGAAATAATGTCTCTGAAAAGAAAATAAAATAAAAGGGAATTTCTCTCCATAACAACCAAAACAGTGCAATAAGGACTTAACATGTTCACTAGGCGCAGAATACTAACTGTTGGCAGAGGAGAGAAATGGAGTATGCTTGGAACTTTTTCTTGCAGCATTCACTTACTTCTCCTCTGCGAATTCACTCATGCACATTTCAAAATGTGCTTCGACTGGGTCACTATCTCACATGTCACACACCTTTATATAATTTTATTATTATTTTTACCCATACCATTGACATACAATAATAAAATTACAACTAAAATATTCAGATCATCCCACTAAACCAAGGGTAGGCAACCTTTCCCCTTTAAGGGCTGAGGGACTTCAGCTCCCAGATGCCTCAGCCATGTTGGCCAATTGTCCCATGTTGGCCAATAGCTCCTGGGATTCTGGGAGCTGAAGTCCCTCGGCCCTTAAAGGGGACAGGTTGCCTACCCCTGCACTAAACACACACACACACTCAAAAGCCACAGACATACAGGGGCAAGAATTAGACAGAGAGTTCTGAAAGGAATGAAGCAACTTTTTGGAAGATTCTGATTCCTTCTTTTTGTAACTACTGTAAGCGTAGAAATGTAGAGTCCTTGAAATAAAATCTGTTGACCCAAGTGTAAGCGTGTGAGACAGGGAGCTGAAGTCTAAGCTATCTTACATGAATAAGATGTATATTTGTTTTTAAGATGCCATTACACTTTTGGTTGGATTTGCTGAAAAGACTAACACAGCCATCCCAGAATTAAGCACATGCTGAGGTTCAGGTGGAAGTTTCCCTTCAGCATGGATTCTCTGATGTATAGTCAGATTTGTGCTCTGGCTGAAGCTCTTTCCGCACTCGGAGCATGTGTACGGTTTCTCTCCAGTGTGGATCCTTTTATGTCTGGTAAGGCTGGATTGATCACGGAAACTTTTGCTACATTCAGAGCATGTATATGGCCTCTCCCCTGTGTGCACTCTTTGATGTGCACTAAGGCTTCCTCTGTGACTGAAGCTCTTTCCGCACTCCATACATTTATACGGCTTCTCCCCCGTGTGAACTCTTTGGTGCTGAATAAGGCTTGTTTTGTCCGAGAAACTCTTGCTACAATCTGGGCATCGATGTGGTTTCTCCCCCTTATGAATCTTTTGGTGTCTAAGGAAGTTAGTGCTCTTGTTGAAGCTCTTTCCGCACTCAGAACATTGGTATGGCTTCTCCCCAGTGTGGATTATTTGATGCGACGTGAGGTGGGCACTCTGAACAAAGCTTTTCCCACACTCTAAGCACTGGTACGGCTTCTCCCCCGTATGAATTATCTGGTGAGAAGTAAGGTGTGAAGTCCGACCAAAGCATTTCCCACACTCTAAGCATTTATAAAGCTTCTTCCCTCTTTGGATTTTTGGATGTTTTACCTTGCCCAGATCCGAACATGCATAGTGTCTGTCATCCGCACAGATACTTTGATGTGGTTTAAGAGCTGTACTAGGTGTAAAGTTCTTTCCACACTCCAGATATATGTATGAGCTGGTCTCCTCGTGAAGCGGTTCATCTTCTGTAAGGTTTCCACTCTGGCTGAGGCTCTTTGTGAACGTTAAACTTTTGCTTGGTTCTTCCTCAGGGTGGATTCTCCAATGAACAACCCCATTTTTTTCTTTTCCATTTTCTTGTTGGACTGAGATTTCATGGAAGTCTCCAACTGGAAAAGGGAAAGATGGGGCTTTCTGCTCCTCTATGTGGTTTCCCTCTTGATTCCCATCTTGGCTCCAAACGTTCTCCTTCAGCTCTTCATACTCGGTTCCTTCTGAGAAATCCTCACCCAGTTGCCCCTCATTCTCATTTCTCCACTCATCACCTGTTGGAAATGAAACAGAAAGCAAATTAAGAGCCTTTCTCTCAGTGCCACCACCTTCCTAGGAAGGTTTGGTTGGAACAAGAGGCAGAGTTTTATGAGGGACTGCTGCCAAGCTTTGGATCTTCCTCCCAAATGAAGGCTGTGAAAATTTTCTAGTCTGAGAGCCTTTTGAATAAAAGCCCCCCCTCCCCATCCCCAAATTAAACCCAATGTTCTTCTAAGTACAATGACATTCAAGATCCACAAAACAGCGATACCATTATTGGTCAACCAAAATGCACAAAATACATAGTACAATCTTTCAAAGCTCCGTTGACTTCTTCATCAGGCAAAGGTATTAAAAATCAAACAGAAAGAAATTGTTTTTTAAAATGATTTTGGAGCCATAGACCTACATTTTGTCAAAATGTTATAGTTGTTCTCAGTTAAGATGGTACAAAGGGATATCCATGTAGGCAGAGGCCATTCCTCCTCCATGACCATGTGGCTCACGAGTTGTAAATAATTTTAAAGTCCATTAGCACCACAAAAAGAAATCGACATTGAGAACCCCATTTCTTTTTCTGTTGCTAATCAAACTGCATTATTTCTGCAGTGCAGATGCAGCCTTGGTTTAGTCATTTTGGCCAGAGGCAGTTGGCTTCTCAAAACTAGAGTGGGAAGGATTTGCTGAGCTTATGTGCTATTGAAGGGCTTCCCATAGGCAACGTGTTGGCCACGGTATGAACAGAATTCTGTCCTTTGGTCTAATCCAACATGACTCTTTTTATATTCTTATAACCAGAACATTTTCTAGAACTATTTTGTAGCCTTAGGTATATCAACCAGAAACGATCACAGAATCATAGAGCTGGAAAGGAGAGTATAAGAGCCATCCAAGTCCAACGCCTGCTATGAAGGAAATCACATTCAAAGTACTCTTGAGAGTTGGCCATCCAAATTCTATTCAAAGAAGCAGAATCTTCCCCCACGCTGAGGCACTCTATTCCACTGTCAAATGGTTCTTACCCTCAAAAAGTTCTTCCAAGTATGGAGGTGGAAACTATTTACTTGTACACTCATCCCTCCACATTTGCAGCTTTGACTTTTGCGGATTTGATTATTCACGGATTTTATTAATATGTTCTCTCTAGGAATCTCTAGGTCAACTAGTGCAAAAAGTTGCATTGAAGGACCCAGAGATTCCTAGAGAGAACACTACACGAGGCATTTGTAGCTCCTCCAGCGCAACTCTATGGTCAATGTCTGAGACATGTTGACTGCAGAGTTGCACTGGAAGACCTAGAGAGGTGTTCTCTCAGGTAAAAACATAGTATTTTTGTTATTTGCAGTTTTTCCACATTCAAGAGGGTCCTGTGCCCCTAACCCCAGTGAATGTGGAGATACGAGTGTAATTTGAATCTACTGATTCATATACTAATCTCTGGAGCAGCAGAAAAGAAGCTACCACCATCTTTTCCATGATACTGATTTAAAAATGGCTATCATGTCACCTCTCATGAGCAAGTCACCCCCAAATCCCACCCACCCCCTGCCAGGCTTGCTGAATCCTGTTCATATGATACAGGCCTAAATGCAGAATCACATCTGGACTGTCTTCACAACACCTGCACACAATTTGAGGCATCCTCCCTCAACTTGCATTTAAATAAATCACCTTTTGCAACCAGTTTTTAGCTCTCTTTCCAGCAGCGGTGTCAGCTGCCTTCTCATGCAGTCCCTGTGAGCTGTTCAGTGCATGGCTGTGGCTGCAAATCGCTCTGAGATCAGAAGAGGGGCCCAGCATTAATAGCATGGGAGGTCCTCTCATTCGGACCTCAGCAGTAGTGCTAGGCAATAAACAGAGGCCATGTGGCAACTGCCCTTTGTTGGCTGTGAAAGCCAAAAATCCACAGCAAAAGAGAGTGGGTGAAGGGCGAATCTGGGGGGACGTCAGTGCCAGAATACTCCAGGGGCAGCCTTCAGTCTTCTCTTCTCCAAGCTAAACGTTTGTGTGTGTGTGTGTTGTGTGCCTTCAAGTTGTTTTCGATCTTTGGCAATCCTAGGGCACAAGCCATCATGGGATTTTCTTGGCAATATTTGTTCAGAGGAGGTTTGCCATTGCCTTCATACACAGTTTCCAATGTTGCTCCTCATACAACTGAGTTTCTAGACCTTTTACCATCTTGGTCACCTTCCTCTGAATATGTTCTCCTTGAATTGTGGTGGCCAGAACTGGACATAATAATCCAGGTGCAGGCTGACCAAAAATGATGAGGATTTCCAGGCCAGAGGTTTATCCATGCCTTAACTTATCCCAGGGATGGGAAAACTTTGGCCTTCCAGATACTACGGCTTTCAACTCCTTCCAGCTATAGTAGGCTAGCATGGCCACTGGTAAAGCATTATGGGAGCTGGAAGTCCCATGTATCCCACCCCTGGGTGTAGTCATAAAAAGGTTCTAACATTTCTAAGAAAAGGTCCTGTTGAGGGGCAGAAGCAGCCACAGTGCTGGGGTTAATCTAGGTGTGCATATACACTGTAGAAATAATGCAGTTTGACACCACTTTAAGTGCTGTAGCTCCATCCTATGGAATCTGGGAATCTGTAGTTTTACAAGGCCTTTTGCCATCTCCGGTGCCTTACCAAACTACAAACCCCAGGATTCTGTAGGAGGGAGGCAAGGCAGTTAAAGCAGTGTCAAACTGCATTATTTCTACAGTGTAGATACATCCAAGGAAGAACTTTATCAGAATTCAAGGACATAGACAGCCAGTTCTTCTTACCCAAGAGTCCAACATCACTTTCATCATCTTCCTGTTTGGTTTCCGTGCAGAGTTGCTTCTGCTTAATGTCCGGCGGGGATTGGCCTACGTCACATGAAGTCACAGTCTCCTCTCCTTCTAATGACATCTGAAATATTTAACACTTGTTAGCTAAGTTTATATCCCACCAAGGTTCTCCTCTCCAAACTGTCCCCAAAATATTTGTGAGGCAGTTCAGAGTGAGAGAGAGAAACGACTGGCCCACAGCCACTCAGTGTGTTGCATGGCCATGAATCCAATACTCCATGTCCTCTAGTCTCTGGAGCAGCCAGTGAGGACTAGAACCCAGATCCCCAAAGTTGCAATCTAACACAAAACCACTGAGTGGGCACCTGTTGAGAAGTTACTTGACTCTTTGCAGGACCTCGGAGGATCACCTCACTGTGCTCCCAACCTTTTTTAAAAAATTAAAAACTCAGTATGCCCACCCCATCCCCAAGAGCTTGCGAGAAAATTTTACTATTGTTATCTTCCTCCAGGTCTGTTTCAGGCCTTTTTAAAAACCAAAGTGAACAGAAAGTCAGCTTTTGGGACGGGGGGGGGGTATGTCGGAGGCCTCGAAACTGGCCACATGTAGGCTGCATCTTCATCAGGTGTTGCTTGTTACCTGGTTGCATGGCAAGCAACCCACCCTACATACAACCACGAAAGGTACAGGAGCCCTTTCCAGTTTTTGGTCTGGCAACCCTACCTTCTGGACAGGTCCCGATCTCCACCAAACTATCCTCACCTGGTTTACCTGCCTTGCAGCCTCTCGCTGCTTCAGGAGGAAGTCCTCAGCCAAAGCCACAGCCTGGGAGCAAGTCTCTGGCCCACATCCTTTGACCCAGGTCTCTATTTCTGGTGGCAGAACAGCCAGGAACTGCTCCAGGATCACCAGCTCCAGGATCTGCTCCTTCGAATGTCTTTCAACTTTCAGCCACCGACAACAAAGTTCCTGAAGCCGGCCATAAGCCCCTCTCGGCCCCTCGGCCTCCTGGTAATGAAAACACCGGAAACGTTGCCGCTGCTCTTCCTGCCTCATGGCATCCCCGTGCAAGATGGCTGCCTTCACTTTCCCATAATCCTCCCTGCCTTTGACCTCCAGGTTGACAAAAGCCTGCTTGGCTTCTCCACTCAAAGCTGGCAGGAGTCGGGCCACCCACTCTTCCTTGGGCCACTGGCAGGCTTCGGCCACTTGCTCAAAGGAGGCCAGGAAAGCTTGCGCATCATCCCACGGCTTGGGGGTCCCCCAAGTTGAGTGAGGGCTTTCCACGGTCTTCAGGAAATCCTGCCATTGGGCTTCCCATTGCTGAAGCGAGCCTTCGTCTGGTTCCTGTTTAACCTCTGCAGGTCTCCTTGGCAGGATTTCCTCCATAGTCCCAACAGGAAGGACCTGACGGCTTCCTCTCATTTTTTCCGATACCTGCTCTGGAATATGAGTTGCAGGGTCTCGCTCTTCCATTTTTATCCTTGGACAACGTCTCTCGACAACAGCCTCACACGGTGGAAAATTCTAGAATCTACTGCAGCGATCTAAACAGTCGTACGGAGCTGTCTGGAGAACTGAGAGAAAAAGAAAAATATTGCATGGCATTCACAATTTAAAGAAGTATTATGAAAGCAAAATGGCAGAGCTAGAATGGAACTGGACATAGATCAGAAACCATGAAAGGCTAAATAACAACAACAACAACAACTATTATTATTATTATTATTATTATTATTATTATTATTATTATTAATAATAATTTCTATCCTGTCTCTCTGCCGAAGCAATCGGGGCGGCTTACAACAATAAAATACCACAATGTACAATCCCAGAAAAAAAAACCACCCATCCCTTAAAATAGTATTAAAGTACTAATTAGTATTAGTATTAAATAGTACTAAAGACAGTGGGTCTTTGGTATCCACTGAGGTTTGGTTCCAGGACCCACCTTGAATACCAAAATCCTTGGGTGCTCAAGTCCCATTAAATACTGTGGCATAATAAAAATGGTGTCCCTTATATAAAACGGCAAAACCAAGTTTTTCTTTTTGGAATTTATATTTTTAAAAAATGTTTTTGAGCCATGGATGTGTGAATCCATGGATAAAGAATCTGTGGATACAGCGGGCCGACTGTATTTCACATTAGAAGAAATGCTTTTCCATGCCTTTTCCTCCCAAGTTGTCCATCTTTTCTCATCTGCACTTCATGGGATGAAGTACCATATCTTCCTATATGAGCTTGCTCAAAGAAGTTTATCACACGGAGGCAAATTGCTTAAATCCCGTGCAGAAACGGGATTTCAAAAATCTGGGGGAGGGGGAAACCCGCAAAAGCAGGTTGTTTTTCAGTCGTGCTTGTGTAAAGGAGAAATAACGTGACATTAACCCAAATGGAAAGTCACCAAAGCCCTATCCTTTTTACTTTCAGAAGATCCCGTAAGTAAAAAAGAGCGGGTTTTGGCAACTTTCTGTTCGGATTAATGATGCATTATTTCTCCTTGATGCCAACGTCATGTGAAATACAACCCGCTTTTGCAGGTTATTTCTACTTTCTGTTCGGGTTAACCCCAAACGTAGTGTGAAAAATAACTCATCTTTGCAGGTTATTTCTACTTTCTGTTCGGGTTAACCCCAAACGTAGTGTGAAAAACAACCCATTTTTGCAGGTTATTTCTACTTTCTGTTCGGGTTAACCCCAAACGTCGTGTGAAAAACAACCCGGTTTTGCGGGTTTTTTCACTCTAAATCCAGTTTCTGCACAGGATCCGTCCAGTGTGATAAACTCCTAAGATCTTTAGGTGAGAAATTTCTCTCCATCCTTCCAACATCACAAGCACATTTAGTGGGAACAAAGGACAGGGACTTCGGTAAAATCCAGAACTCCCTTCCTAGAGAAGACTAGGCTGGCTCCCTCCTGGCTTTTCTTTCACCATCAAGTGGAGACTTTTCTATTCCCATCGGTGTTTGAGAGCTGATTTTTTAATATAATCTCTGTTCAATTTCAGAGCTGTAGTTTTAAATCTATGTTTTTTAAGGAATGTTTCACATCTAAAGATAGTTTAACATTATTTTAATCTTAACTTTCTGTATGTATTTAGCCATATGTGGTTTTGCTTGTACAGTGAGCCCTTGGTATCGGCTGGGGTTTGATTCCAGGACGCCCTATGAATACCAAAATCTAAGTCTCATTAAATACAGTGGTGTAGTAAAAGGGTGCCCCTTATATAAAATGGCAAAATCAAGGTTTACTTTTTGGAATATATGTATATATTTTGGAATATATATATATATATATATATATATATATATATATATGGAATATATGCATATATTTTGGAATATATTTTGGAATATATGTATATATAATATTTTCAAGCCATGGATGGCTCGACCTGTGGATAAAGAAGCAGTGGATAAGGAGGACCAACTGTACAGTACACTGTTTTTTTAATCCAAGGATTCAGACATTCACACTTATGGCTTTGATTTTTGCAGATTTGATTGTTCACTGATTTGTTTAATATGTTTTCTTTAGGTCCTCTGGTGTGACTCTGCTGGACACTGACCATAGAGTCACTGGAGGACCTAGAGATTTCTAGAGAAAACACTTCTGTAGGCGTTTGTAGGTCCTCCAATGCAATTCTATGGTCAGCATAGTCCCTTGAGTCCTTGTACTGGGAGGAACGTGGGATATAAATAAACATAATAATAATAACAACAACAGCAACAACATCCACCAGATGGACTTAGAGCTGGAGGACCTAGATATTCCTAGAGATGAAAGTGAATGCTCTCCAAATCTTTAACACAGGGATGGGAATTGTACAACCCTTGAGATGTTGTTGGACTGGGACTCCCAGCATTCCTCACCACTGACCGTGCTGGCTAGGGCTGCTGGGAGTTGCAGTCCAGCAACATCTGGAAGGCTGCAGAATTTCCACATCTGCTCTAAGGTAACACAGGTGTGTGTGTGTGTGTGTGTTTTCTCCCCTTTGAGCTGCAACTAGTTAAAAAGCCTGAACCTTTGAAAATTATTTCCATGACCCTGCGTGGTGTGGAGATCCACGAAGAAATTGACAGCCAGATAACATATTTTTATAATGTTACTATCCCTACTTTCGGCATTTAATTTCATTTTGCCACACTGCTGAAAATCCCAACTCCCCTATCCATTGCCTATACATACAACTAGAATTCTGGAATGGATACCAAATATCTGGTGAAGTGGACGATAGTTCTCTTCATATAACAACACTCCAGTTATGATGCCATGGGAATCTTAGATTGTCTTCATTTAAGCTGGGTATAAATAAATTTTATTATTATTTATTTATTTTATTATTATTTATTTTATTTATTATTATTATCTTGGGTTTTGTTTTGTTTTTTGGTGTCACAGATCTAACACAGTTGTCCCTTTGGAAAGAGCTGCGCTGTATAAGGAGTGGGAACCCTACTGCCTTGCAGATCTTTTCTTGTTTTTATTATTTTTGTTAATTTTAAAATACAAGGATGTTTTGAATCACAAATTGCGTATGCCAGTTGCAGCTCCTTGAATTCCTCAGTGTAGGCTGAGTCTCCCTTATCCAAAATCCAAAATATTCCAAACTTCAAAACCGTCCGCATGGGTGGCTGAAATAGTGACACTTTGCTTTCTGATGGTTCAACGTACACAAACTTGGTTTCATGCACAAAATTATTTAAAATATTCTGTATAAATTTATCTTCAGGCAATGTGTCTAAGCCGGTGTACATGAAATAGAGGACATGATCACATGAGCTCCATAATCCCTACAATCGCATGGATTAACAAAAATGCAAACATGCTGGTTTGAGAGCAGCATGTATTGCTGTTGTTGTTGTTGTTGTTGTTGTGCACCTTCAAGTCATTTCTGACATATACCTATCATGGGTTTTCCTGGTGAGATTTGTTCAGAAAGATTTTGCCATTGCCTTTCCCTGGGGCTGAGAGTGTGTGACTTCTCTAAGGTCACCCACTCCGGTCTCTAGAGTCATAGTCCAGCACTCAAACAACTATACCACACTGGCTCCCCTTACAAGGTATACTAAACATACCTCCGTACATACAGGGAAGTGATTCCCAAACTTTGGTCCTCCAGATGTTTTGAACTTCAACTCCCAGAAGCCCTAGCCAGCTTGCTAACAGTCAAGGATTCTGGGAGCTGAAGTCCAAACCATCTGGAGAACCAAAGTTTGGGTACCACTAGGCAAATATTCCAAAATCTTAAAAACTCCAAAACCCATAACCCTTCCGATCCCAAGCATTTTGGATATGTGAGATTCAACTAGTAATGGGTAGGCTGACTAGGGCTGCTGGGACTTGTAGTCCCAACAACATCTGGAGGGCACCTATGATTCCCATTAGGATACAGTGATTCCCAAACCTTGGTCCTCCAGATGTTTTGGACTTCAGCTCCCAGAAATCCTAACTGTTGGCCAAACTGGCTGGGGCTTCTGGGAGTTAAGAGTCCAAAACACCTGGAGGACCAAAGGGGGATTGCAGACTGCCAGAAATAGTGCAAATTGAGTCCACTTTTAGGGTTAGGGTTAGTGCTAGGGAATCATGGGAATTGCTTTTTTTTCTGAGACATTGAGCCTTCTCTTGTCAGAGAGCTCTGGTGCCACAACAAACTACAGTTCCCATGATTCCCTAACCCTAACCCTAAAAGTGGACTCAATTTGCACTATTTCTGGCAGTCTGCAACCCCCCAAAGTTAGGAAATCACTGATGCTCTCTCTTGTTTTAGGAGCTTGGAAGAGTTGTCCCAACCTGGCCAACTCTTGTGGACTGCAGCTCCCATCAACCCTAAGCTAGGAATGGTGATGGGTTTTGTAGTTCATTCCAGGTTCTTCTCCAATTACTTGGGAGCCTATAGGGAGAGAGAAAGACAGTTTTCTTGCCTTTGATGCAGGTGGGGAGTTTCTCTGCCTTAACTAGCCACTTTTCTGCTTCTGGTTGCCCCTTCTGCTCTTTTCCTCCCCCCAAAAAATGAAAAGATGCAGCATCCCTCCATCAGATCCTCCTTTCCTTTTCTCCCATTGCCTCCCACTCACCCTGATCTTGCAGTCTTTTCCATCTAAAGCACAGGACCCAGGCTTGCAGAGTTTTCTTTCTCTTTTCCTCCACCAAATTTTAAAATTTTTTGAAAGGGGGGGGGGGAAGGAAATCATGCATGCTTTTTTTTTTTTATTTCCCTTTCCAAAAAAACATTTTCTGGAGGAGGAGCCAAGCCAGGAAAAGGATTCCTCAATTCACATCCTGGTCCTCCTCCTTGCAAATAAATAAATAAATAAAAATACTATACAGCCAGTCTAGGAATTTCTAGCTTCAATTCTCATGCTTGCTTTAAAAAGCTTGTAGGAAATACAGTATTATAATTATTTTTTTCTTGGCTTTTTCTGAGATTGCAAGGAATTATTTGTTGCTGTTTTAAAAATCAAGTACATTCTTGCCCAAATACTCTAAAGCGGGGATTCCCAAACTTTGTGGTCCTCCAAATATTTTGGACTTCAACTCCCAGAAGCCCCACCCAACTTGGTCAACAGTCAGGAATTCTGGGAGATGAAGTCCAAAACATCTGGAGGACCAAAGATTGAGAGTCACTGCAAAAAGGCACCAGATCTTGTCTGATCTTGAAATCTATGTGGGTTCAAGGTGACCAGAGGTCCTCCTTTTCCAGGACATGTCCTCCATTTCCAGCTTCTGCCCAGGAGGAATCCCCAAATGTCCTCCACTTTGAGCATGACCAAGAAGCATTGATTTACTTTTATATGAGTGTTTTTAGCTTTTATTTGGATAAGTCTTACATTTTTCTTGCATGTCCTACATTTTTGGGGTGCTTTGTCCTCCTGTGCGGTGAGGTGAGGACATCTGGTCTTCCTGAGTAGGGTCAGCTCTGGTTAGTATTTGGATGGGAGACCACCAACAAATCTCTGGTTGTGTAAGCTAGATTTCAGTGGATAGCTGTTTTTGTGTCATTTCAAGTCATTTCTGATTTATGGTGACCCTAAGGCCTGTAATGGGGTTTTCTTCTTCGCAGGTTTCTTCAAAGGATGTTTGCCACTGCCATCTCCTGAGACTGAGAGAGTGTGACGTGCCCAAGGTCACCAGTCGGTTTCCACGGCGAAACCGGGATTCGAACCCTGGTCACTAGGGCCATAGTCCAATGTTCCAAACTACGATGCCACGAAGGACTGGCAAAACCATCTCTGAGACTATATCCACACTGCAAAATGGTTTCACACCATTTTAACTGCCAAGGCTCAATGCTATGGAATTCTAGGATTTGTAGTTTTCAGAGACATTTTGCTGCCTCTGTCAGAGAGCTCTGGTGCCACAACAAACTACAGTTCCCAGAATTCCACATAATGGAGCCATGACAGTTAAAGTGGTGTCAAAATGTATTATTTCTGTAGTGCAGATGCAGCCTGAATCTTCCTTGCCTATTAATGAAAAATTAATGGGGGTCCAAAACACACTGCAGAAATAATCCAGTTTGAGACTGCTTTAACTGCCCTGGATCAGTGCTAGGGAATCCTGGGAATTGTAGTTTATTATGGCACCAGAGCTATCTGACAGAGAAAGCTCAATGTCTCACAAAACTAAATGTCTCACAAAAAATTCCCTAGCACTGAGCCAAGGCAGTTAATGTGGTCTCAAACTGGATTATTTTTGCAGTGTGTTTTAGACCGGGGCCTCCAAAAACCGATAGACTACTTGGAGGCTCATACACAGACACACAGATTTCCTAAGGGCACAGCAACCCAGCAGTCCACCTGCAAGAAATAAATCCAAATAAAAACTGATTGGCAAATTCTTTCCTGGAGGATGCATCTGCACTGTAGAAATAATGCAGTTTGACACCGCTTTAACTGCCATGGCTCCATCCTACATAATCCTGGGAATTGTAGTTTTGGGAGACACCAGCACTCTTGGGCAGAGAAGGCAAAAGACCTTGTAAAGCTACAAACCCCTGGATTCCTTAATCTACAGCATTTAAAGCATTTAAACCTGCCTTATTTCTAGTAGATGCACTCTGTTGTTGGTGTTCTCTCCATAGCGGCCAATCGTTCTTACATTCTATTAAATAAAAAATATATATTTTGAAATACTTATTTCAGGAAACAATATTTATCTTTCTCAGTTCTTCGTCAGACATACACTGACAAAATTGTACCCTCTGACCTGAAAGGGTATTCAGAGGAGCTTTTGCCACTTCTTTCCTCTAAAATCTAGCCTACAGCACCTGGGATTTGTTGGCCAGGGTTGACCCTATATAGACCCTATATACAGGGACCCTATATAGGGACCCTACATAGGACCCTATATAGTTTCAAAGAGCAGATGGAATCTCTGCCTTTAGGGAATTGATAGTTCTCAAAAATGTGAGTTTGTGCGTGTGCCTTCATGTCACCTTATGACTTGACATGTCACCTTATGACTTATGGTGGCCCCGTTAATTTTGTAGGATTTTCTTAGGCTAGAAAAACTCCACTGACCAAATATTGTGTCCCTAAATTTACAATAACTGTGTAAATTCCTTATACCTTCTGTTCTTTCCATGTCAATGGGGTTGTAGAATCAGATCTTCTTCTACCCAGCTGGCATGGAAGCCACCAGCTGCCATTTGATTTTCTATGTAGGTTTTGGAGTTTTTCAGATTTTGGAATATTTGTCTATACTGTACATACTGAGATACCTTAGAGATGGGACCCAAGTCTAAACATGAAATTAATTTGTGTTTCCTATACACCTTGTAAGGTGAGCCAGCGTGGTGTTGTAGTTCAAGGGTTGGACTATGACTCTGGAGACCAGGGTTCAATTCCCCACTGGGTGACCTTAGAGAAGTCACACTCTCTCAGCCTCAGGGGAAGGCAACAGCAAACCTCCTCTGCATGTGGAGGGCACGTGCGACACAAGAGGGCAGTTAACAACCACCACAGGCTTGTGAGAGGAGCTATAGATAGGAAGCGATCTGTGAGGTGAATGAAAAAAATGCATACTAGATAAACAAAATATTTTTATTCATATACAGTGGTACCTCGAGATACGAGTGCCCTAACATACGAGTGTT
>CM034703.1:326935039-326946221 GCA_020142125.1 Phrynosoma platyrhinos
GGCTCAAAAAGGTTGCCTACCCCTGCTTTCGGTTTTCTAACCTGTCAGGAAGCCTGTTCATTTCACAGTGGCAACTTTGGTGCGGTGCTCCAAATTGTTCAGAAGACGGCAGTGTTGGATAAGAGAAAACACCAAGGCCAGCAAAAGCCTTAATTTATTTTAGTATTACAAAGGCTTTTGTTAAAGTCTTTTGGACCCCTTTCTGGGAGAAAGGCAGCATAGAAATGAAATGAAATAAATTATAAAGACAAAACTATCGAGGGCTGCTGCCACACTGCAGAAATAATGCAGTTTGACACCACTTTAACTCCCATGGCTCAGTGCTATGAAATTTTGGAATTTGTACTTTGAGGGGGCACCAGAGCTTTATGACAAGGAATGCTAAATATCTCACAAAACTACAAATCCCAGAATTCCATATCATTGAGTCATGGCAGTTAAAGCAGTGTCGCACTCCTTTATTTCTGCAGTGCGGATGCAGCCCAGGACTGATTGCAAAATGGCATATATACCAATGGTGGCTATCTATGGTGAGTGAGTTTGCCAAATCAGGCAGCTAATATTGAGCCTAATAAAAGGGCAACAAGGTGTTACTTATTTCATTTATCATGGCTGCATTTTTACTGTACAGATATATAAGTATGATTTAAGTGGCCCCAGACCATGAGACTGCAGAGGGCTTGGCAGATTTTCTACATGGAGTGCCAAAAGAAGACCACTGGCCTAGTAGTGTATTAATGCACCTTGACTTTGGGACAGGAAGATGATCTGTTCTAGGAATGCTTTGCCTCAGGCAGCAAACCATCTTGGATGGTTTGGAAGTCTTGGAAGTCTTCCATAGACTTAAGTCTACTTCCTCAGATGCATTTGGATGCATAAAAACTGGCTAACCAAATTTCTTTTTTCTCCTACAAGGGTTTGGTCCTCTTCAGTATGAAGGCATCATGCATCATGTACATTCAGACCGTGGGAGGAAATGTGTTTTGGACTTCCCAAGGAAGCAGGCTGACTGGCTGGCAGCTTCTGGGAATTGTTTAAAAAACAGGTATTTTGTCCTATGAAACCCATTCATTGCTCTTCACTTGAGGAGGAGGTAGTTTTGTAACTGGTTTTGTAATTGGTTGAGTGACCAAACCCAAAGGGTGCTCAGCAATGGCTCCTCTTCTTCATCCTGGAGAGAAGTGACCAGTGGGGTGTCCAGTGGGGTTCTGTCTGGACCCAGGGCTATTCAATATCTTTATCACTTATTTGGATGAAGGAATAGGGGGCATGCTTCTCAAATTTTTAGAAGACACCAAATTAGGAGGAAATGCTAATACCCCAGAAGACAGGATCAAAATTCAAAACTAACTTCTATAGATTAGAAAGCTGAGCCGAAGCTATCAAAATGAATTTCAACACAGAGAAATGCAAGGTACTGCACTTGAAATGCATAGATATAAGATGGGGGACACCTGGCTTAACAAGACTGTGTGAAAGGGATCTAGGAGTCCAGGTAGACCACAAGTTGAACATGAGTCAACAGTGTGGTGCCGCAGCTAAAAAGGCCAATGTGACTTTAGGCTGCATCAATAGAGGTATAGTATAGGGAAATAATAGTGCCACTGTATTCTGCATTGGTCAGGCTCCACCTGGAATACTGTGTCCAGTTCTGGGCACCACAATTCAAAAAGGATGTTGAAAAATGAGTGTGTCCAGAGGGGAGCGACTAAAATGGTGAAGTGTCTGGAAACCATAAAGCCTTTTGAGGAATGACTTACGGAACTGGGTATGTTGCCTGGAGAAGAGATGGTTAAGAGGGACTATGATAGCCCTCTTTAAATATTTGAAGGGATGTCATATTGAGGAGGGAACAAGCTTGTTTTCTGCTGCTCCAGAGACTAGGACCCAGAGCAATGGATTCAAACTACAGGAAAAGAGATTCCAGTTCAACATTAGGAGGAACATCTTGACAGTAAGGGCCGTTCGACAGTGGAAGACACTTCCTTGGAGAATGGTGGAGTCTCCTTTGGAGGACTTTAAACAGAGGCTGGATGGCCATCTGTCAGGGATGCTTTGATTTTGAGTTTCTGCATGGCAGAATGGGGTTGGACTGGATGGCCCTTGTGGTCTCTTCCAACTCTAGGATTCTAAGCCTGCCTTTGCACTTTCTTCTTTGTTCTTCCTTAGTTGTTGTTCCAGGTCTGTGAGGTTTTCTGCTAGTATTATGGTGTCATCTGCATATCTTAGATTGTTGATATTCCTTCCTCCTATTTTCACTCCTCCCTCTTCCATGTCCAAGCCTGCTTTCCTTTCAATATGTTCCTTACAATATGCCTTAGGGTTGCCATAAATTGGAAATAACTTGAAGCCACACAACTTCTATATCTGCTAGGATTTGGTTCCAGGACTCACCAGGGATATCAAAATCCGTGGCTGCTCATGTCCGATTATATACAATGGTTTATTAAGATTATTGTCTTGTGCTTTCAAGTCATTTCTGAGTTACAGCAACCCTATCACAGGGATTCCTTGGCAAGATTTGTTCAGAGGAGGGTTGCCACTGCCTTCCTCTGAGGCTGAGAGAGTGTGACTTGCCCAAGGTCACCCAGAGGGTCACTGGCCTCCAGTGTCATAGTCCAACACTCAAACCACTATGCCAGGCTAACTGCGCTGTTGCAGCCCTTATATAAAATGGTAAAGTCAAGGTTTGGTTGTTGGAATTAATTTTTAAAAATATTTTCAAGTTGTGTACGGTTGAATCTATGGATACAGAAGAAGGCAGTCCCATAGGTAATGTGAACCACTGAAAACTGGTTTGAGTGCTGGACTCTTGACTCTGGAGACCAGGGTTCAATTCCTGTTTTGGCCATCGAAACCCACTGGGTGACCTTGGGCAAGTCACACTCTCTCAGCCTCAGAGGATAGCAATGGCAAACCCCCCACTGAAGAAACTGGCGAAGAAAACCCCATGATAGGCTTGCCTTAGGGTCACCATAAGTCGGAAACGACTTGAAGGTACACAACAACAGCATTCCCACAAAAACTGAAATTGCTGTCACAAGATGGAGTAATGGCTGACAACCTGGAAGGCTTTTAAAATGGACTGGACCTAAATCTGTAGAGTTATGTTTATATTCACTGCCATTATAATAGGTAATTACTAAACAGCATAATTACACCATACTCCAACATGGTGTAGTGGTTTTAATAGTGGACTATGACTGGAGACGGGTTCGAATCCTGGCTCAGCCATGCCAACCCACTGGAGTGAACTTGGGCATGTCACACTCTCTCAACCTCAAAGGATGGTCATGGCAAACCCCCTCTGAAGAAACCTGACAATAACACTCCATGATGGGGTCGCTGTAAGCCTGAAATGGCTTGAAGACACACAGCGACGACAAATATTTTGAGAACTATAATGGCAACTCAGCTTCCTGCGCGTATTTGGCATCACTCTCTGGCCGTTGGAGGCCTATTATTCCCGAGTTATAATCTACACTGCAGAAATAATGCAGTTTGGCATTGCTTTAAATGCCATGGCTCCATTCTATGGAATCCTTTTATTTTAAGGGGTATTATATGATTGTTATTGTTATGTATGTTTTTAATTTGTATCTTATATTTGTAAGCCACCCTGATTGCTCAGGCAAAAGGCGGGATATAAGAAATTATTATATTATTATAATCCTGGGATTTTCAGTTTGGTGAGGCACCAGAGCTCTCTGACAGAGAAAGCTAAATATCTCACAGAAGTATGAATGTCTTAAAGCGGTAATGAACTGGATGAGGAAAAACAGATTAAAACTGAATCCAGACAAAACAGGTACCGTACTTACAGTAGCGGCTCCTGAATCTCTCTGAACAGCAAAACAATGAAGGTTCCCTTGTTTCACAAATTGTAATGAACATCAAAGATGCATATAGGAAAATTTTAGGGATTCCTGACATCGATGGATGGACCTCCTGATGGAGCAGAGATCTTCTTTGCAAAGCAGGGGCTGGCTCTCCAAAGAAAGAGAGCAAGACTTTTACTCCAGGCAGCAACATCCGATCTTCATTTTTTAAATTTCATTTATTTATTTAGGATTATAGATGAAAATATAAAGCAGAATATAAAATACAAATACACACACACAAATTATTGCTAAAATTCATAAAGCATCAAATTCATAAAACAAATATATGACTGATAATTAAAAGATTAATTCCCAGAGATTAACAGTAAGAGTAATTAAAATTACTTAAATAATTTTTTTAGGCATTCCAAGTCTGAAAGCCCTAAAAATTCAAAATTTTATCACATATTTGTCCATGGGTAATAATGGCAGAGAAGAGCCAGTATGATGGTAGTGATTTGAGCCTTGGATGGTGACTCTGGAGACAAGGTTCAGATCCAGACTTGGCTATGAAACCCAAGCCACACTCTCTCAGCCTCAGGGGAAGGCAATGGCAAACCTCCTCTGACCATATCTTGCCCAAAAAAAAACCCAAGGTAGGTTTCACCTTAGGGTCGCCGTAAGTCAGAAATGACTTGAAGGCGTGCAACAAACTCCCAGAATCCCAATGCAGATATAGCCATTGGCCCTGCTTGCCAGGGGCTTCTGGGATATGTAATTGTTTTAAAAAGAGTGTGCTATATTATTATTACTTATCTTGCCTTGGTGTTTTTTTTGTAACCAAAACAGGGCTCAGAGCAGCTTACAATCTGAAAGAACAGCCCAATTAAAAACATACAAAAGTGAGCATTAAAACAGAATTAAAACTATTACAATAATAAAACAGATCACTCATTAAAAGAATAAAATAGTTAACAGCGCAGCATCCCCAGCCCATTCTTTTAAAGACTTTGTTTTAAAACACTGTCTGAATAAAAATGTCTCCAACTGGATCATTTCTGGAGTATATTTTTTGGACCAGTCTGCCAAATAACCTGGACCTGAGCCATATATGGCTTTATAGGTCAAAACCCACATTAGTTGTTTGAATGTTGGATTATGACGACGGAGACCCGGGTTCACATCCCTGCTCAGCGATAGAAACCCACTGGGCAAGTCACACTCTCTCAGCCTCAGAGGAAGGCAATGACAAACTAATCTTGCCAAGAAAACCCCTTTATAGGGTCACCTCAGGGTTGCCATAAGTCGGAAATAACTTGAAGGCACACCACAAGAGTTTGTAAGCTGTAAGAAATAGACCTGAGCCTTTTCAGACTGTCGCACCAGGAGAAAACCCATAGGGAAAAACATATACTCCTGCACAGTGCCAATCTCGTTTTTATTTACTAAAATATGACTGCACAAATTGTGGAAAGCAAAGGTCTTTTGGATGCCGTCTCTTTCAATGTACTGCCTCTCACACTTGCCTCACAAGAAAATCCCAATGAATGAAATCAGTCTTAATTCTCACATACACGGATATATATTTATTTCACGTGTTGACCTGAAAAATATCCAGCTGCAGATGGAGCATGTCTTCAGATGTCCTTCCCTAGTGAGATACTAAGGAGATATATTTTTCGTATTGGGGTCTTATTGATGTCGGCCCTAGACCCAGGAACTGTTACTTTTTGCACCTAGAATCCTTAGTAAGAGATTGCATTGCCGGATATACCCGCCTGAGTTAAATATTCAATTTACTTAAATAAAACAGAATAGCAAATCTTTGGTGCCTCAATAAAACTACATTTCCCGGATTCCCATAACATTGAACGATGGCAATTAAAGCAATGTCAAACCAGATTATTTCTGCAGGGTAAATGGACCCTTAGGTGAGCAGGTAGGCTCTGGCTATATCTCCCATGGCCAGATGTGAAATGATGACATCTGTACTGAGATTTGCCAGGGGCAACTTGACTTCTCAGTGCTGCTGCAAATCATATTGCATCTGGGTATGGGAGATATAGCCAGACCAATCACCGCAAAGCACAGAGCAGCTATGTGGGGTGGCATCACAGACTTACCAGTAAGTTGCGGTGAGGTTATATGGCGCAGCATGGCACAGGTCCACCTGTCGATACGCTACACTGCGGGAATACTAGATTGAGGCCTTAATCAGTACTTTAAAAAATTAATGTTTTATTAAGAATCTTAAAAACATTAAGAATTACATATATTACGTTTGAGAGAAAGGAAAAATGGAAAGTGACTTCTGATCTTCCTTTTGACAGTTATATATATAACTATCCATACCTTTAGATCCTTTGTTTATACGCATTGTAAGAATTACCCTCAATTTATCCATGGGTCATATTAAAACCACAATTTTGGCACCAAAACCTGCCCTCCACTAACCATGTGGTCAACTTAGGGCCTTTACAGACTGCCAGAAATAATGCAAATTGTGACTTTAACTGGCCTGACTCAGTGCTAGCGAATCATGGGAACTGTAGTTTATTGTGGCACCAGAGCTCTGACAGAGAAGGCTCGTCTCAGAAAAAAATACAATTCCCATGATTCCCTAGCACTGAGCCAGAGCAGTTAAAGTGGACTCAAGTTGCATTATTTCTGGCAGTCTGTAAAGGCCCTTAGTCGAGTATACCCAGCATACCAAAGTCATCTTCCATTACTTTTTTCCAATTGTACAAGAAAAAGTTTTTTAAAATCTATTAAATCAGTGATTCCCAAACTTTGATCCTCCAGGTGTTTTGGACTTCAACTCACAGAAGTCCCAGCTGCCTTGGCCAACAGTAAGGAATTATGGGAGCTGAAGTCCAAAACATCTGGAGGACCAAAATTTGGGAAACACTATTAATTCCAAAACTACTATACACTTCCTAACAATTTACTGTATACACTGACGTATAGGTCTACAAATTTTAGTAAAAAAATTGATCCCAAAAACCTGAGTTGACTTTATCTATGGGTCAGTGTAAGTACCATACTATAACTTTTTTTTTTTTTTTAAAAAGGAACCAGTCCTTGTTGAAAGATGAGTGTACTCTGTCCTGGAAGCACTGACTCCTCGCTCTACTCTTATCAATCCAGCCTTTAGTTTGAGCACAAACATTTATGTGTGCTGAAGTTTGATAAGTTCTTTGGCAGTTTTCTTTTGCTTCCCGCTTAAGATCCTTTGTTACATGCCTCTAAGGTTTACCCTTGACTTATCCATGGGTCATATTAAAATCCCCTCGATTTATCCACAAGGATGGTTTATAGTCAAGCATACAATATATTGGAGTAATTTTCCATGACTCTTCCAATAGCACAAGAAAGTTTGTTTGATCTATTACATTTTGCATGCAGATTGAATAGTCATTAGGTTTTTGTGGCTTTTGGGGGTTGTGAAGCCGTGTTCTAGAAGAATGTGTTCCTGACGTTTCGCTTGCATCTGTGGCTGGCATCTTCAGAGAATGGTGGCATGGAGGTGTGTGGGGTATATATACTGTGTGACCCTTGGTTGGGAGGATTAGTATGTAATTCTGTGTATTGTTCTGAGGCAAGGCCTCAGGGTGTCTTTAATCCTCTCAACCAAGGGTCACACAATATATATACCCCACACATCTCCATGCCACCATTCTCTGAAGATGCCAGCCACAGATGGAGGCGAAACATCAGGAATACATCCTTCTAGAACACTGCTTCACAGCCCAAAACCACAAAAACCTATGGATGCCAGCCGTGAAAGCCTTCAACTTCCCATTGGTCATTGTTTTCAAGGAAGTAGCTGTGTTAGTCTTTTGCAGCATTAAAAGGAGAAAGGAGAAGATTATGTCCCCCTGCGTTTCCCGCCCGCAGATAGGCGCAGGATGCGGATTTGGAGTCTGCAAAAACGGAGAGGTGACTACTGCTTTTTATTTTTGCCTGAGCCTTTGTGGATATAAACTCACTTCTTCAGATGCAGTGCAGCACGGTGACTGTTATTCTCTCTTGCTGCTATGGTGGAACAGAACAAATTTTATTGGGCTGTTTTCTTCTTTACAAACACTAGAACAAAGAAAACGCTCCAAGCAGGAAAAAAAAAAGTCTATTTCTAGCACTCTATAAATAACCCCATCCATTAATTTTCCACATGACATAGTCTATAACATAAAAACAGTGTTTGTCATATTTTCTATTAATAAAATTACATTAATTTGCTCAAAGTCTGTGTAATGTTGGGCTTCCTTTCCCAAGTAAGAAGTAAGCTGCTTTCATCCCTCCTTGCCTAATCCACAATATACACATATTCTGGGGGGGAAAACATACATTTATTTCAATCCAGGAGTCAAACAATGGCTTCCTCTCCCAAGATAGCAGAGGATGGCTTTCTCTCACTTTTATGGTTCCTTAGCTGTATGGTACCATGCAAGAACACAGTATGGTGTTCTCCATAACTACAAATGCTGAATCTCTTCCTCATCATCCTCTCCACATATCAGAATTATGCCATTCCTCATGAGGCATTATGCTGGTCCGTGCTGGCCATGTCCTTGGTGACTTGAGATAACAATTGGAATTTAGCATGAACCTTCATGTGTCTTGTAAGGTACTCCTTGAGAAAGAAACACCTCCCACACTCACAGCATTTGAACGGTTTCAGCCCCAGGTGGATATTTTGGTGCCTTACAAGGCTTGAGCGCCAATTGAAGCTTTTCCCACACTGGGAACAGGTGTTGCCTTTTCTCTCTGTTTCGGCAGGTACCTCTTTTTGCTCTTTGAGGCTTTGCCCATATTTCACCCCCAGGTGGAGATTTTGGTGCCTTAAAAGGTTTGAGCGCCAATTGAAGCTTTTCCCACATTGGGAACAGGTGTTGCTTTTTGTCTCTGTTTCGGCAGGTACCTTCTTCTGCTTTCTGAGTACCCCTTTCTGCTTTTTGAGGCTTTGCCCATATTTCACCCCCAGGTGGAGGTTTTGGTGCCTTAAAAGATTTGAGCGCCAATTGAAGCTTTTCCCGCACTGGGAACAAGTGTTGCCTTTTGTCTCTGTTTTGGCAGGCGGTTGTCTTAGTAGCTCTTTCTGCTTTTTGAGGCTTTGCCCATATTTGGAACCTGTCAGTCGTTTCCCCTGTGTATTGCTTATCCTTTTCAAAAGAGGGACCAATTTCTTTCCCTTATGAGTTGTCATCCGATGCAAGTCGAGAGCAACAAGCCCGAAGAACCTCTCCCCACAGTCCACACATTTATAGGATTTCTCTTGGGTGTGGATGCGCTGATGTCTTTTCAGATGAGACTGACGCCAGAAACTTTTCCCACACTCCAAACATTCATAGGAGTTCCCTTTCATGCCAGATAATTTCTGTATAAATGGGTTTGGCTTCCGACCCCTGTGAGCCTTTAAGTGTCCATTAAGAGATGCCTTCCCCGTGAAACACTTCCCACAGTCAGCGCACTGATAGGGACTCTTTCCAGTGTGGATACACTGATGTCTTGTTAGCTCAGATGCAGTATTAAACCTTTTTCCACAGTCAGAACATGCCTTCCCCTGGCTCCTCCCTTTCAGAGGAGGGACTGTTTTCTTTCTCTCATGTTTCTTTCTGTGCATTTCTAGAGACATGCTCGATATGAAACTCTCCCCACATTCAGCGCATGCATAGGTTTTTTGTTGGGTACTGATGCACCGATGTTTTATTAGGTGTGACAAATGGTTGAAGCTTTTCCCACACATTGAACACGTGTGATGTTTTCTCTGCATACCAGGTAATTTATACAGAAGAGCTGCTGGTTTCTTTCCCTTATGGTTCTTTCTGTGCCATGCAAGAGATGATGCCCATGAGAAACTCTCCCCACAGACAGTGCATTTAAAGGGTTTTTCTCCAGTGTGGAGACGCTGATGTGATAGTAGGCCAGCTGTAGAGCTGAGGTATTTCCCACATTCTTTACACATGTGAGGTCTCCCCTGCACACTAGGTACCATTTTCAAAAGAGGCTCCAATTTCTTTTCTTTATGTATCATCTTCTTATGCCTATCAAGGGATGATGGCCACGTGAAACTGTCCCCACAGTCAGCACATTTATAGGATTTCTTTCCATCATGGACACATTGATGAACAATGAGATGCAACTGGCATTCAAAACTTTTCCCACACTCTTTACATGTGTAGAGTTTCCTCTGGATATCAGGTATCTTTTCCAGAACAGGGAGCAATTTCCTCCCTTTGTGAATCTTCTTTCTATGCTTTTCAAGAGATGGCTGCCCGGCAAACCTCTCCAGACAGTCTGTGCATTTATTTGGCTTCTCACTATTATGGGAACTCTGACAGACAAAACTTTTCCCACACTCAGAGCACTTGTAGGAATTCCTTTGGATGCTGCATGTACTGGGAAGAGAGACCAATTTATTTTCACTGTGAAGCTTTCTATGTTCATCAAGAGATGAACTTGACAAAAAATTCTCACCACAGTCCATACATTTATAAGATTTCTTAAGGGTATGGGTGCACTGATGCTTTATTAGGAGCAATGGCGTACGGAAGCTTCTCTTACAATCTGCACATGTATGTTTTTCCTCTTGTATATCATATATCTTTTTCAGAAGAGGTTGTGGTTCCTTCCCCTCATGGGAAATTCTGGGTCTTTCAAGAGACAAATTCCGCCTGAAACTCTCCTCACTGTCTGTGCATTTAAATGGTCTCTCTCTAGTGTGAACATGTTGATGTCTTCTCAGCTTCCATGAGTCAGGGCACACTTTTCCACACTTTGAACACAAATGCATTTTCTTCCCTGTTTTGGTTCTTTTACGCAAAATTGGAACGGCATTACTTCTACTACAGAACTTTCTATTCTTTTTATGAGATGAAATCTGCAAGATACTTTTCTTAAAGCCAGAAAATTTATCAGGTCTCTCTTCATTGTGGGTTCTCTGATGCTTTCTCAGGTCCAGAATCTGAAAGAACTTTTCTCCACATTCTTTGCATTTGTAAAATTTCTGTTCTGTGTGGATTCTCTGATGTGCATCAAGATCCAATGTACTGTTGAAAGTTTCCCCACACTCAGAGCATATATAAACTGTCACCTCGGGAGGAAGCAAAGATAATTTCTGTCCCACATGTGTCTTCTGATGTGCCTCCAGTGATATTCTTGACAAGAAACTTTCCCCACAATTAGAACATATATATGGGTTCTCTCCAGAATGGATTAGCTGATGTCCAGGGTATTCTTGTGGAAGAGTCTCATCATTCTCACACACTTCTCTGCTATCTGCTGAAATGACAAGCAGTTGTCGAATTCAAAATTTGCCTTGGCTAAGCAAATAAATTCAACTACATCAGCAGGTAATTTAA
>CM034703.1:326954304-326971745 GCA_020142125.1 Phrynosoma platyrhinos
GCATGAATCGTTGGAAAAGACAATAATGTTAGGAAAGGTGGATGGAAGTAGAAAGAAAGGAAGGCCACGTGTTAGATGGATGGACTTTATTAAAGAGACCACAAATAGGAGTTTGCAGGAACTAGGCAGAGCAGTAGAGGACAGGGGGGCCTGGAGATGTCTCATCCATAGGGTCGCCATGGGCTGAGATCCACGCAAAGGCAGTTAACAACAACAAAGGCAAACCTATGTTTTCTGGAGCTAAGAGTGTGTGACATGTCCAAGGTCACCCAGTGGGTTTCCATGGCTGAGCAAGGAACCAAGCCCTGATCTCGAGTCAAAATCCAACACTCAAACCACTATACATTCTGGTGTTCGCGGATACCAAGGACTCACTGTATCATCCACTTCATACACATACAAATGTGGGCATTTACTTCCGTTAACATATATACTTGAGTCTACAGTCACATTCCAGTGGATGTTGATCACAGAGTTGTGCTGGAGGACTGAGATCCCTAGAGAGGTGATCTCTTAGCTGAGAAAATAAGTTTTTTATTTGCGTTTTCCCCCACTTTCATAGGCATCTTGTGCCGCTAACCCCAGTAAAAAGTGGAAGGCCCACTGTAGCTGTAAAGGGGATCACAAGAGTAAAAAGTGAGAAAACCACTGGGACAGGGGACTTTGGGCCACTGATGGGCAGCTTCAAGGGGCACAAAAGTGGGGTCCAGGGACAGCATATAGCCTATGGGTTTCACTTTGTCCACCCCTGCATGAGGCTATGGCATGGATTTGGAACATTAAATCCCAATCTAAATCATTCCATACTCCATCTGAGAAACCAGTGCGGTGTAATTGCTAGGGCACTCCTATGAGAAACTGATGGGGATGAGAAATGCTAAGCCAGGTTGCTTTTGTTATGGTTATCAAGTCTGCATCAACTTCTGGCAACCAACCCTAGGAATGAAAGAGTCACGAACCTGTCATCTTGGGTCTTGGAAACTCAGGGCAAGCTGGACAGAGGAGCTTCCTTGGGCCTTTTCACAGTACACATGATTTCATTTTAACTTCCATAACTGCATTCTGTGCAATCCTGGGGTCTGCAATTTGGCGAGGCATTACAAGTCTGTCTGAAAATTTTAAACAGCTCCACTCCCAAACTTCCCATCCCAAGATTTCAAGGATGCAACCATGGCAGTAAAAGTGGAATCATAGTGTTATAGTTCTGTAGTGTGAAAGAGCCCCTAGAAATTTGGGGAATATAAATAAAAATTAATCATGGTAAGACTTAGGGGTATGAACTCTATAACGCTTGACCACCTTGGAAGGGGAATATGGCAATGGGAATGGAGTCAAGAATTGTAAAAAGAACAAACACACTTTAGAAGATGGAGGTAAAAAACACATTGCTGAAATAATCCAGTTTGAGACTGGGTTAACTGCCCTGGTTCAATGCTAGGGAATTCTGGGAACTGTCGTTTTGTGAGACATCAGAGAGCTCTGGTGCCACAACAGAACTATAAGTCCTAGAATTTCCAAGCACTGAACCAAGGTAGTTAAAGCGATCTCAAACTGGATTATTTCTGTAGTGTGTTTTGGACCTTAAAGAAACCCAGTAAATCCATAAATTCACTGGGGGCCTGATGGATCCAATCACACTTTGTTTCTCCACCTCATTTTCGGGTAAAGGTGGGATAAGTGGAATTAGTAAAATAAATCCTTGGAGTACCAGATTGCTGGGAAAACAGTAACTTCTTACAAAGCTTAGGTAACTTTTCATCAACTCTTATTGCAAAGAAGGAGTCGAACAAACTTTTTTTTGATAAAATCTATTTTATTGTTTTCCCCTCTGTTAACTACACTAAAATGACTACCGATAATCACACCTGTAGGGGGGGAAAATGTACATTACAGTTATGTAAAACTTTGTAAATAATCCCATAAACTGCATAATTTTTTAAAACAAACTTCTGCAACAATACATACATCATTTTAATTCATTAGCTAAATTAATACTACCTCTCCAGTAAAAGAATCTGTATTGTTTCTTAATTGTATAGGATCTCCCAAATCCAAAGCAGGACCTTTTTCCATAGCATGTAACACTGAAATAATTCTTTCTTTTAAAAATAGTTTTACTCAACTTTCTTATGGGTCACCATCCTTGACTGAGTTCAGCTTGCACTCATCCTGGTGACTTGTAAGTTGCAGAGACTCATCTTCAGGTATTTGTACAGAGAATTGTTGCAATCCAGAGTAAGGGCTTTCTCCTCCCTCTGGACTGTCCTTGAGAATGACATTTTCCTCATGCTCAAGGTACTTGTACTTGCACAATGTTTCCCTCACTTGGATATTCTGGTGTTTTTGAAGATGTGATCCCTCAGTGAAAGTTTCCCCACACTCAGAACGCATGCAGGATTCCTCTCCGCTCTGAGTGTCCTGATGTTGTAGTAAATGTGATTGCTTATCAATGCTTTTCCCATACCTGAAATCTTTGTGGGGTTCCTCCCCATCATCAGACATCCTTTGCAGAAGCGGGGCTGTTTTCTTTATATTATGGATCTTCACTTTATGTCTGTAATATGCTGAATTCCACATGAATCGCTCCCCACATTCAGGGCATTGATAGGGTTTTGCTCCACTATGGACGCGTTGATGTATTTTTAGGCTTGATGCTTGGTCATAGCTTCTTCCACACTCAGAACACATGTACTTTTTCCCCTGTGTCTTTTTCACAAGGTCCTCTGGTTTATCTGTCTTGTGGTCCCTTCTGTGGTTTTCAAAAGAAGCTCTGAACCTGAACTTCTTCCCACAATCAACACATTTATAGGGCTTATTTGTGGTGTGGCTGCGTTGATGTTTTATTAGGCGTGACATATAATCAAAGCCCTTCCCGCACTCAGAACAGATAATGGATTTCTTTCCGTCATGAATCTTCTTTCTGTGACTATCAAGCGTTGAGTGCCACCTGAAACTCTCTCCACAGTCAGAGCACTGATGGGGCTTCTCTCCTGTGTGGACACGCTGATGTCTCGATAGCTGTGATGCCCATTCAAAACTCTTCTCACACTTAGAGCATTTGTGGGCTTCCTTCTGCACAGTGGAAATCCTTTTCAGAAAGGAATCTGATTTCTTTCTCTCATCATCCTCTGCAAGAGACAAACCTGATGTGAAACTCTCCCCAAGATCAGCATGTTTATAAGATTTCTCTTCAGTGTCTCGCTCTGGGTGTGTTATTATATGTGCCGCCTGGCTGATTTTTTTCTCCAACTCTAGAACGCCAGTTATCCTTTGCAAAACAGGTACCAATTTCTTCCCCTTATGGATTTCCTTTTTATGTACGTCAAGAGATGTACTGCACATGAATTTCTCCCCACAATCTGTGCACTGATATGGTTTCTTTTCAGTATGGATACATTGGTGCCTTGCTAGGCAGGATGGCTTGCTAAAGCTCTTCCCACACTTGGAACATGTAAAGGATTTATTATTGGACACTTCAGAGACAGGAGGAACCCGTTTCTCCCCATTATGGAACTTCTTTTGGTGACCACTAAGTGATGCACTCCACATGAAACTTTCCCCACAGATGGTGCATTGATAGGGCTTCTCTCCAGTGTGGATGCGCTGGTGTTGTGATAGATTTGTTGCCTGGCCAAAGCTTCTCCCACACTTGGAACACATAAGGGATTTGCTCTTCTTATTAGACGCTTCAGAGTGAGGAAGAACCAGTTTCTTTCCATTATGGAACTTCTTTCTGTGAACATCAAGTGATATACTCCACATGAAATATGCCCCACAGTCTTTACATTGATAGGATTTCTTTCCAGTGTGGATGCATTGGTGTCTTGTTAAGCGTGAGGCCCGGTCAAACCTTCTCCCACACACTGAACATACATGATACTTTACTGAAACATCAGATGTCCCTTTCAATAGATATCCTTGTTTATTTTTTTCATGATTCTTTCTGTGACTTTCAAGAGATAAACTTGATGTATAACTACCCCCAGAATTGATACATTCATAGGGTCTTTCTCCAGTGTGGACACGCTCATGTTGAATTAGGTGTGATAGACAGTCAAAGCTTTCTCCACATTCTGAACATATATGAATTTCCTCTTCTGTACCAGACATGTTTTGGAGAAGAGACACTTGTATCGTTCCATTATGGGTCTTCTTTTTATGTTCATCAAGTGACAAACTCGACATGAACCTCTCTCCACAGTCAGTACATTCATAAGGCTTCTCTCTAGTGTGGACATGCTCGTGATTTCTAAGTTTCCATAAACTAGGGAAGGCTTTTCCACACTTCAAGCATGAATGTTTTTTCTTTTCTTTTTGGGTATTTAAACATAAAAATGGAGCCTTAGCTGCCATATTTCCACTATGGATTTTTCTATGTCTAGTATACGATGAACTCCATGTGAAACTTGCCCCACAGTCAGAGCATTTAAAGGGCCTCTCTGCAGTGTGTGTTTCCTGAAATTTTCTCAGGTCTAGCTCCTGACATAATTTTTTTCCACGCCCAGATTGTCCACTGTGTATTTTCTGATGTGCATCAAGATCCAATGCACTGTTGAAGCTTTCCCCACACTCAGAGCATATATATACTGTCACTTCAGGAGGAGGCACAGATGACTTCTTTTCCACATGGTGTTTTTGATGTTCCCTCAGCAATGTTCTTGTCGGAAAACCTTCTCCACAGTCAGAACATGTATATGGTTTCTCACCAGTGTGGATCTTCCGATGCCTTATAAGGTCTGTCTTGTCACGGAAATCCTTCCCACAATCCAAACATTTGTGGGGCTTTGCAGGTGAATTAGATTTCTGGCATTTTCGATGGGATGAGTCTTTTTGACACTGAGAACACATGTTCAATTTTTCCTTTTGGTGGGTTTTTTTATGAAGGCTAAGTGACACGTTATGAGTGAAAGTCTTTCCACATGCAGAACAACAACTTTGTCTGTTGTATATTTCTTGACTGTCCAGAGTTTGGTTAGCTCTCATGCTGGCCTCCTTGCAAATAATGGCTCTATGTCCATCTTTCCTTGAGTAGATTTCTTGCTGATTTTCTTTTCTTTTCCAGCTCTTGGGGGTTCCTTCCTGGTTACCAAACTGGGGACTACTGCCATTAGATATTTCTGGAGGCATCCCTTCTTGTGAAGATTTCTCTTTGTTCTCATGCACGTTCCCACCATCTGTAGAAAAGAGTTCTCCAATTTAGAATTTGCCTGGGTCAAGCAAGTAAGCTTAACTATACCAGCTGTCAATTTAATTAGGAACAAATCAGGAAAAACCCCAGCATACATTATCCTGTACCAAGAAAAGGTGAATTTTACAACCCAAAAAAATCAAGCTGTTACTTTTGCACTGATGCATCCATCTATCTGCATGCACCAAACAGCATAAATAAATTTTATTTTTAAGCTTAAATTTAACATGCACACACTTCTCCTTAAAGAACTGACAATACTTCTGCCCTGATGGATTCTGTAACAAGACAAAAAGCTTTAAAGCAGGGGTAGGCAACCTAAGGCCCAGGGGCCGGATGCAGCCCCCCAAGACCTCTGAACCGGCCCCAGGCCAGTCCTGCCGCCACCACCTGCCATGATGATATTGATTATTGTTGTTATTACTTGTTTTTGGGGTTTTCTTGGCAAAATCTCCACAGGGGTTTTGCCATGGATTTTCTGGGGCAGAGAGAGTGTGCATGCATATTTTTTATTTTTTAAAAAATATTTATTTATTTGTTTGTTTGTTTTTGGTGCTTCGCCCCCCCCCCCCAATTGTCTGAGGGACAGCAACCCGGCCCCGACTCAACGGTTGCCTACTCCTGTTTTAAAAATTATACTACACTTTATTTATTATAACATGTCTGTGTCCCTGTAATTCAGTCCTGCACAACATACGATCCACGGGCCCCAAAAGGATTTCTGGAGGCCTGCGGCCTCAAGGCCAGGGTAACCAAACATCTTCCTTTTCCTGGAACAAGTCCTACATTTTAACCTCTCTGAGGGGTCTGTGAAGAAATGCAAAACGTCCTCCATTTTGAGGAGGCTCAACTTCCACTGAGACCCTCCCTCCGCCAGGCTGCCTGTCCTGGTGCAGCTGCACCTGGAAGGGAAGCAAAAGGAGGGAAGGAGGTGATTAAGAAAGGCAGGGAGGCAGAATTCTGGCTAGGTGCCATGGGAAAGGGGGAGCTGCTGAGACAGGCAAGGAGAGGAAGTAGCAGGGGAGAAAGAAGGGCACCCGGCTGGGTTGGACTGCTGAAACTGGAAGGGGAGACAGAGGGAAGCCTGTCTGTGCCTTGCTTGTGACGCTGGCATATTACGTCCTTAAACAGCTTTAAAAAAGCTGTCAAGATGGATCTCCTCCAGCAGGCCTTTCCTGAATAGATATCCCGGCCACCAAAAGATAGCCCAACCTGCTTGTCCCTGATTCTGTTGCAGTTATTGTTTATTGGTGTTATTATTTTAAGTGTGTTTTAAATTGTTAACTAGTATTTTAAGGGTGGGGTGAGATTGTCGAATATGGAGTGTTTATTTTAATGTTGTAAGACGCCCTGGTTCCATTACGCAGAGGCGGGATATAAATATATTGTTGTTGTTGTTGTTGCCTGGGCTGGGAGGAGGGGTGGCCAAGGGAGGAGAAGGGACAGATGGAGCATTGCCACTGCCTGCACCCCCTCCACTGTTGCCTCCATCTCAGTCGGAGAAGTGAGCCAGGCAGCCCAGTTTGGGCTGGAGAGTGTGCGGGCAGGACTGCCTGGCTCAGGGGCACCATCTGAGGGAGGGCTCCTCTTCCACCCTTTCCTCCTTGTCCTGCTCTGGGGGCTCTGGCGACATACTTTGGGAAGGTCTGTGCTGCTGCGTCTGCCTCCTCATGCATGGCTTGGGACAGGCAGGGGAGCCAGCGTTTAACACCTCCCCACACCCATCCCCATGTTTTTTCTTGTTGTTGTGGACTTACGGCAACCCTAAGTGACCCTATAATGGGGATTTTCTTGGCAAGATTTCTTCAGACTAGAGATTGTGACTGGCCCAAGGTCACCCAGTGGGTTTTGTGGCAGAGTGGGGAATCGAACCCAGGTCTTCACCCAGGGAGACAGCCAAGGGTCCAGCACTGCAGGCCCCCAGTGTCACAGCAACAGCCTCCCCAGCAACCCAAGACCGGCAACAGGTTTACAGCCAGCACAGCCACCCCTCCACCACAACAGCTTCCCCAGAAGGCTGGCTCAGGCAGCAGCAGCATTGTCGGGACCAGCCCATGCTCTGTGGTAGAGGAAACTTTTCTTCCTCACGTCTGTGATATTAAGTTTTCTTCCCCCTCCCGCTCTTCCCTCAGCGGCAGGAGTTTGTGGACTTTCCTCAGGCACAGCTGTGAGGTAGAGTTCACCAGGCTGCGTTATGGGCACTGCTGGCTCTTTCACCTCCCTCTGCTGCTGCCATGTTGATGGCTGTATCCAGAGGTGTAGAGTGGTGAGATATGATTAAGCCGTTAGTGGTGTTACTGCTACTGTTGTTGTGTGCCTTCAAGTTGTTTCTGACTTATGGAAACCCTAAGGGAAGCCTGTCACAGGGTTTTCTTGTTAAGATTTAATCAAAAGTGACTTGCCTAAGACCACTCAATGGGTTCCCGTGGCCAAGCATGGATTCAAACCTTGGTTTCCAATTCACAAATCACTACACCATACTGGCTCTTTCCTGAGGCTTTGTTGTTTTTTGTGCTGTGGCTTCAAGTCATTTCCTATTTATGGCGACCCTAAGGTGAACCTATCCTGGGTTTTTCTTGGCAAGATTGGTTCAGAGGTGGTTTGCCATTGCCTTCCCCTGAGGCTGAGAGTGCGTGACATGTCCAGGGTCACTTACTTGGCCGCAAATTGTACATACCCCAGAATGCATTGGCAGTCCTTCTCCCCAACACTTTCTCATTTCCCCCCAACCATCTCATAGCTGGAAATAATTTTTAAAGCAGCATTTAAATCTGGACTATTTTTAAAAAAGATCCAAAACACACAGCAGAAATAAATGCTAAGGAACATGGGAGTTGTAGTTTGTTGTGACACCAGAGCTCTCTGACAGGGAAGGCTAAATATCTCACAAAATTACAGTTCCCAGGATTCCTTAACACTGAACCAGGGCAGTTAAACTAGATTATTTCTGCAGTGTGTTTTGGACCTAAGTGGCCTATATGCTATTAGCATTATTCAGTTTTTTAGCTATTATTATAGAAAGACATAGAGTGTAAACTGCTCAAATATATCTTCTGGAGTGAGATGTGCTTTTCCAGCTGACTCACCTATAAGCATAGTGGCATAGGGGCAGTTTTTTTTGTACATTTACATTTATACATTTTGTGAATTTATATTATTGTTTTTAGCTTTTCTTTTGTAATGCCACCTACATTTTTCTTGAATGTTCTACATTTTGTAGTTTCTTTCCCTCCATTCTGGTTATGACATCCGGTCACCCTGCTCAAGATTCCTCCACTGCTTGGCCTTCTCCCAAGAAAGAGCAGGATGGTGGCAGCGGAAGATGGAATTAATATTAATAATATTGACAATTAATTAGTAATTAATAATAATTCATTATAATAATTAATTAAAATCGATATGCAGTGATTTTAATTTTGGTCCCTGCCTACCTTCAAGTTGTGCAGGTCTGCTGTAATTCTGAAGTTTAGAAACTTGAGCAGTGATGCAACCAAGGATTCGTTATCCCTTGTGGGAAGAAATAATTTAACACAGCACATCCCTAGTCCTTAGTGATCTATGCGCATGTTGAGCTGCAGTTCTGAAACCTGTGTTAATCTATTTCATATCGTCAGTGATATATCAATACATTTTAATCTACCTTGCTTGGACAGTAGAGCTGTAACAGGAAAGCACCAGCAATTTAAACTGAGCTCAAAAATGAAAGCAAATGGTTTAAGAACCAGTTATATATGTATTAGGAACTAGTGTCTTAGTAGTTACTTTTCTACTACTGCAGGGGTGGACAAAACGTAGCTCTTCAGATATGGGATGACAATGCCCAGCACTCCTGCCTACTAGGTATGCAGACCAGGACTGCTGGGAGTTGTAGTCCAACATCATCTAGAGGACCGCATGAATCCCAGCCCCTACACAAGCAGAAGGGTAGGCTGTTTCTAAACTGCCTTTCTTGATTAAACTTGCCTCTGTAAACATTGCTTCTGATGTTCAGGCAGCAAGCATTCTTGTTTATGCAGCCAAAATAGCACCACTTGGGGAATCCCAAAGTTGGCAGGAGTATTAAACACACACACACAGAAGCACTCCATGCTGCAACATTCTGTTGCAGGCTCCATTCAGTCTTAATCATTCTCACTTCAAGGCCATCAGATCTCTAGGTTCCAAGGAATCCTTACCTGACCAATCAGTATCAGAGAAATCTGTATCTTCCTCTGTCTCACATTCCCATGATGGTGGCGACCTCTGCCCAGCATCTGACGAAGTTCCCTCCACCTCTGACAAATTTACAGATTCTTCCGCTTGGGACTCGGTCATCTGCAAGACCAACAAAACTTTTAGTGTGAGCCAATGAGACTTTATACAACACTTCTAAGCTTAAAGTTTAGAGAGTGGCATTTTTTTCAAAAAAAAAAAAAATCACTTACGCCACAGAGGCCAAAAAGTGGCTAGCATTGCTCTTAAGGTAACTGATGTGATGGGTTGATAGGATTCCCACCCTGCCCTCCACTGGGCCAGGGACTGGTACCATATTTGTGGACACTGAATGTTTCTTTTCTTACTAGAAACTTGCAATAGACTGGCAGCCAATGATTACTAACTACAGCTTTGTGTAATGACTGTTCATTTCAGGAGGTAAATCTAATTAAATTTAAGAGTGACGGGGAACAACTGCAAGTGGGTTGGGATGGCAAACTGGCCTCTCTTTAACCTATCGGGAACTGCACCCTGTTCCATGAAGATGCCAGTAAAACTCTCCTCCACCCTCACAAGTTTCCCCAGTCCTACAGAAATCATGACACCACACTATGTTTTCAGACTGCTGAAGGCAAGCTTCCCTGAAGAAGGTATTTCAAATGCAGGTGCACCACCAAATTACCCACTTCTGTTACTTATTCCATATACAGATGCAAACTATGAGGAAAAAAAATGTGTTTTCAAGTAATTTCTGCCTTATAACAAACCCAAGGCAAACCTATTACAGGATTTTCTTGGCAAGATTTGCTCAGAGGGGTTTCTGCCTTCACCTCCTTCTGAGGCTGACAGCATGTGACTTGCCCAAAGTTACACATTGGGTTTCCATGACCGAGGAGGAATTCGAACCCTAATGTTGACACCACTACACCACACTGGCTCTCATAAGAAATAATGGACAACTAAATCCTATAGAGTAGTAGTTCCCAAATTCTGGTCCTCTATGTTTTTTGGACTTCATTTCCCAGAAGCCCTAGCGATCTTGGCCAACAGTAAGCCATTGTAGGAGCATCTGGGAAGTTTGGGAACCACAGCTCTATAGGATTGGATTCTGTTGCTTACTATTGTATACTATACTTTGCATCTGACTGTGGTCTGGATTGACTATGATGTTCCTTCCTACCTGCTCCTCTTTCACCACAAGCCTCCACTTCAGCACAAAATCCTCAGCTAGGGAAACTGCTTGCGTGCTGCTCTCCAGGTTATGCTTCTTGATCCAGCTCTGGATTTCTGGAGGTAGGACAGTCAGGAATTGTTCCAGGATCAACAGTTCCAGGATCTGCTCTTTGGAGTTTTTCTCAGCCTTCAGCCACCGACGGCAAAGCTCCTGGAGCTGGTTGTAGGTTTCTCGAGGCCCTTCGGCCTCCTCATAGCAGAAACGCCTGAAGCACTGGCGGTTCTTTTCTTGGTTCAGGGCATCTCCTCGCAAGATGGCCGCCTTCACTTTCCCATAATCCTCTCTGTCTTCATCCTCCAGGCTGCTGAAGGCCAACTCAGCTTCTCCTTTGAGAGTTGGCAGGAGTCGGGCTGCCCACTCTTCCTTGGGCCATTGATAGGCTCTGGCTACTTGCTCAAAGGAGGCCAGGAAGGCTGGAGTGTCATCCCAAGGGGTCGGCTCCTGGGGAAACCGGGAGACTCCTAGCACTGAAGGGGAAACCTCCACTGTACTTAGGAACTCCTGCCACTGACTTTCCCAGAGCTGGGCTGTGGGTTCTTCAACTTCCTCCTTCACTATAGGACAATTTCCCAAGTATTTGATGGTTTCCTCAGTACTCCAAGAATGCATTGACGTGGGGGTTTGACTGCCTCCTTCTGCATCTTGTGCTTGTCCTGTCAGCATGCCTAAAAACATACAACACACCTGTTCCAGTTAGGTTTGCCCATATCGCAAAAGATCTTTATCACACAGTACCCCTCCCAGACTAATTTTTCAAATCGAGAAGTGGACTTCAAGCCACTTTTATTTTGCGAGGATTTTTGACAGTACTTGAGGCCCCCAGAACATCTCCAGGAGCAGAAAACTGGTCCAGATTTGCTGCGCTTGCCTATCTCAGTATAACAGTACTGAACTATAAACAGACCTCAGTTTAACATACCTCATAAATGTGAGACTCTTTTTAATAATGTCTTTTTAAACCTCCAACACCCCCTTTCTCTCCCCATCCTCTGTCTAGCTGTGCATTTTTAGTAGCATCAACATTTGTAGGATGGTAAAAGAAGGCTAGAGAAGCACTGACTTTTGATGATGGATTGCAACACTTCGTCTGCAGTAAATAAGGCAATAATTAAAGAAGGGGTAGGCAACCTTTCCCCTTTAAGGGCCAAGGGACTTCAGCTCCCAAAGCCTCAGCCATGTTGGCCAATAGTCCCATGTTGGCCGATAGCTCCTGGGATTCTGGGAGCTTAAGTCCCTTGGCCCTTAAAGGGGAAAGGTTGCCTACCCCTGAAATAAAGCTTCAGCTGGCAATGAGAATATTTTTTCTATCCCTATGGTTTCCATCTTATTTCTGCTTCAGGAACCAAATGTTCTGTTAAAGAGATATCCTGGTATACATCCACTTTGTTAGCTGAGGAATACTTATAACATTACTGGGCTACATAATCCAAATAAAAAAGCTTATGTCTGTTTTATATTTTTCTCACGATTAAGATACAGTGGACCCTTGCCATCCGCAAGTTTTTGGTTCCAGGACACCTCATGGATACTAAAATCCATGGATGCTCAAGTCCCATTACATGCAATGGCACAATAAAATGGTGTCCCTTATATAAAATGGCAAAATCAAATTTTGCTATTGGAATTTATACTTTTCAAAAATATGTTCAGGCTGTGGATGTTTGAATCTGTGGATACAGAGGGCTGACTGTACCACTTTAATTCCTAGGATCTCAATCTAATAGATACGAGTTTTTCCCTCCTATTATCCTTTCCAAAACTTGGTGGAATATGTATGGTGTGGAGAGAAGACCCAGGCTAAAAATCCGCATTGCAGAAATAATCTGGTTTGACACCACTTAAACTGTCATGGCTCAATGCTATGGAATTCTGGGATTGGTAGTTTGTTGTAGCACCAGAGCTCTCCAGCAGAAAAAGCTCTATATTTCACAAAACTACAAATCCCAGAATTCCATTGTATTAAGCCATGGCACTGAAAGTGGTGTCAAACTGCATTCATTCTGCAGTGCAGATGCAGCTCCAGTTGAATAAACATTTTTTTAATTTAATGTATAAGCTACCTTTCTCTGAATGTAGGGCCCAAGGCAGCTTACAAAGGCTAAAAATAATCTAAGCTCAAAAAACATTAAAAAAAAGTTAACACACTACAGTCATCCCTCCATATTCATAGATTCTTTATCCACGGTTTCAAGCATCCATAGATTGAAAATATTTTTAAAATATATAACAACAAACCTTAATTCTGCCATTTTATATATGAGACACCATTTTACTGTCCCATCGTATTAAATGGGACCAGATTTTGGTATCTATGGGGGGGGGGGGTTTCCTGGAACCAAACCACAGCGGATACAGAGAGCCTTTAACAGCCAACACATTAAATCATCATGAAATATAACATTATAAAAATCATTTTTAAAATGATAACAACAAGGTTAAGTTACCTAGATCTTTCAACAGTATGACCAATACACGACCATGGTTCTGTTATGTAGAGCCTGGAAATGTTAGTCTGTAGCACTACAATTCCTGCTGGCTTCAATATTCTAGGATTGTGGTTCCGCCAAAATAATTTTTCCAAGTCATATTCTGATGCTGCCCAAACTGAACAGCTAAAGCTTTTACTCTCACCAAATGTCCATGGGAAGAAAACATTACCTGTTGCTGTTTGGTCTGTTGTGCAGTTGGGCACACCATCAGGTGCCCTACAAAGCGTTTGTATGACCGATGTCGGGATTCCACCCTTTTCATGCGGCAGAACCTTCCTAGTAGAAAGCTGCTTGTTTTCTTTCATCTCCTGGACAGTTAGGATAGACAAAAAGGTAAAAACAATTAAAGGTAAATGAAATTATTGGGGTGAGGGCAGGATCATAGCGAGGCAAATTGTACTGTGGAGGACAGAAAAGTTTACATGTTGATCACTATAAAACGGGGAGTTGAGGGAGAATTATTCACATAGGTGGTAGCAGGGGAGGAAAAACCCAATTTTGAATAGCAAATTTCATGGTGAATTTTCAAAACAAAAACAAAAACAAAAAAACAAAAAACAAAAAAAAAACAAAAAAAAAACAACAAATCAATTTAAAATGCATTACTTTTCCATCTGCAGAAGAGCAGTGTAGAGTAACTGATAATCATTCGAAAGCAAAGGCATATTGCATAAGTCATCCAACAGTCATGATCTGAACTAGGTACAAGTTGTGTCTCCCTTATCCAGAATTCCCTGTCACCCCAGCTCTCCTTTGAGATGGCAGCCTCGGGACCCAACAAACAGGCAAGGAGACATTTTATTCAACTGGGACTGCATCCGCAGTGCAGAACGTATTTCTTGATCAGGAAGCCATTTATTTTGCAGTCAGATACAAATGCATATGGGTGCCTCAAGAGGGATCCTTTGTTTCAGCAATACTAGTGTTTTTATACATTATTTGTCAATACATTAGGCTATGCATGTCTAAGGCCATTGATTGGTTAAATGTCGGCTCCAACTCTGGCACCTCTTATCCAGATTACATATTATTCTTTTGCTTGGCATGCACTGAGCTGTTTCTATACCCTAAGTTTGTACCTGGATTAATTCTACATCTGGAGCTTGGTGTTTGCGACTTATCTAAACCAAATCCTTGTTCTCAGCTTGTTCTAGCAGATGATTTCTATTTCTGTGACTACCAAGCTTGTGGTTAGCAGTTGCAAGAAGCAAGCTTGCTTGCAAGTTATCTAAGTGGGGCTGACTGACAAAGGGTTACCAGTGTACACACTATGCTTGCTTTAGGACAATTGCTACCTTGGATGTCATTTTGTATGTCTTTTCTTCTCTCATAGCCTGAAACCAAAAGCACTTTGCATTTTGGAATACCTGTATTTGGGTATACATAATGACATATCTTGGAGGTGGGAACCAAGACACAACACAATAGTTGCTTATGATTGACATACACCTCATGCCCATAGTCCGAAGATAATTTTATGCAACATTTTAAATGATTTTTGTGCATGAAATAAAGTTTGTGTACACTGAACTATCAGAAAGGAAAGGTGTCCCTAATTCGGCCACTCACGAAAAAGGTTTTCAATTTTGGAATATTTTGGAAATCCAGATAAGAGAGACTCAGCCTGCGCAAAATTTCTCCAAATATATTATTTTCAAAAGCCATGATTACTGAGGGTCCATGTACACTGTAGAAATAATGCAGTTTGACCACTTTAAGTGTTGTTGCTCCATCCTACAGAATCCTGAGAGTTATAGTTTTACAAGGTCTTTGGCCGCACAGAGGCAAAAACGCACTGCGGTGGCGCACAGCTGCAGGGGTCCGCCTGGGCCGGTAAGTCTGGCAATCTGGGCCGGAACCGGCCCAGGGGCCATAGGTTGCCGACCCCTGGTTTAAATTACAAATAAGATCCACATCTAACAATCCACATCTAAAATTCAAAATTTAAAAATAATCAGGATAAGCCTGCTGGAAGAGACTGATCTTTTAACGCTTTTTAAAATTCAGGGCCTAAGCAGACTGCCAGAAATAGTGCACATTAAATTGAGGCACTGCCCTGGCTCAGTGCTAGGGAATCATGGGAACTGTAATTTATTGTGGCACCAGAGCTCTCTGACAGAGAAGGCTCAATGTCTCAGAAAAAAATACAATTCCCATGACTCCCTAGCACTGAGCCAGGGCAGTGCCTCAATTTAATGTGCACTATTTCTGCCAGTCTACTTAGGCCTTCAGACAGCATATTCAGCTGTCAAGTCTCTTCTGGCAGGTTATTCTACAGCATAGGGGCCGCTGAAGAAAAAGTCCTCAGGCTGACCATCGCCAACCTAGTTCTGACTGACTGGAATAAATGTCTGCCAGAGGACCTGAATGCAGTTTGCAGCAATAGAACATGGCTGAGGACCAAAGGGAAAAGTGGGAGGAGAGAGAAACTGGGATATTTTAAAGTGGCTGAAAAAGTGAGACAGCAGAGGAGTAATCTGATTGCTAGTGTTGGGAGTTTTGCAGGTTTCTACCACTCACTTGTCTTGGATAATTAAAATGTTTTTTTTCTAAATGTCCAACTGACACGTCAGAAATTTAGAGACTGAAGATAAATTTCATAGGGGTAGGTGGACAGGATTCTTATATGGGGAAGAGCAGTGACCACATCCTCTGCCTCAAATCATTACATCCTTGAATACAGGAATCCTTCCCCTGCTAAATCTTTCCACAGGATATCAGTTCTGAATAACAAAATCTAGTTCTGTACTATATAACCCTACCTATCTACTCCAGGTTCTTTCAAGTCCCTTTTCTTCCCAATCCATGTTACCGAAAATGTTTTCAAAAATTGGGAATCTATTTTATTACTTGCTCTAACTCTAACTAGTAACTACAAAGTAAGCACCACTGACCAAAGAAAACAAACACTGATTTTACACTTGAGTAAGCTTTGCACAAAGAAACCTAATAGGAATGAGAAAGGGAGGAAGAGAAAAATCAGCTTTTTAGAGAAATGTAGTTATTAGACAAAATTATAGGTTTAAAGCCAAGCAGTTAGAGTAAACCCAATGCCCCTTTGATTTATTTACTCTAAAAGCATATTAAATCTTTTAAAAATTATGTTCAATTTAGATGAAATTATCAAGCTGTGTTAACGAAATACAAATGTATTTGTTAAGTCATTTGTGTGCCTGTGCTGCCTGTCAATTTACAGCAGCCCCATAAATTTCATAGGGTTTCCTCAGGCAAGGAATACTCAGAGGTGGTTTTACTAGTTCCTTCCTCTGAAATATAACCTTACAGCACCCGGTATTTCTTGGCAGTCTTCCATCCAAGAACCATCTAGAGCCAACCCTGCTTAGCTTCCAAGATCAGACAGAATTTGGTGAGCTTTTAGGGTATTCAGAAAGCCTGCCAAGTCCTTTAGGGACTCAGAAAAAACCTCTCTCCCACATGGCTTTAAATAACAAATTGTCAATGCACACCTATACACAGCTGCTCAGTAGGCTTCCATGGGATTGACTAGGAATTGTGTGTGTGAGCCTTCAAGTTGTATGTAGGCTTATGACAACCCCATTAATTTCACAGGGATTTATTTCACGTATATGCCACCTTTTTCTCAGTGTGGGACCCTAGTTTGTTGTCAAGGTGTACCTCCAAGTCATTTTTGACTTATGGCAACCCTAAGGAAAAGTTATCACTGGGGTTTTCTTGGTAAGTTTCTTCAAAGGGGCTTTGCTCTTGCCTTCCTGACAGAGCGTGACTTGCTCAAGGTCACCCAGTGGATTTCCATGGCCAAGCAGGATGTGTAGCCCCGGGATTTATAGTTCTAGTAAAACTTTGGTTCAGGCTGCAGTTAGCATTTAAAATCCATAGGCCTTGCTGTGTGAATGGGTCACGGAAAGTTCTCCCTGGCCATGATGGGATGGAGGGGAGGAGGGATGACATTCCAGAGAGACAAGCAGCTCCTTGCTCCTCCTGACACCTGAATGTGGCAAACTTGAGTGGTGAGCATGGAAACGTCTTCCCTTTCCTTCCTTTGGTGCAGACTCTGTAGAACACATGATGACGAAGCATATGTTAAGTTGGTGCTACACCAGGCTTGCACAACATACAGCCCAGGGCCCACATACAGCAGGACAAAGGATTTTGAGCGGTCTGCAAGGATGTGGAACGACTTCAAGGCTCCTTTGCTGCTCAGGCTTCTCCTGAGGAGAGGACTATATGGAGGAGGAGGAGGAAAAGCAAACACTCGCCCTGCAAGGCTCCTCTGCTGCTTTGCTTTCTCCCAAGGAGAAGGTCAAGCAGTGGAAGAGGAAGATGGGCAAATAGTTGCCCAGCAAGGCTCCTCCAT
>CM034703.1:327024996-327036988 GCA_020142125.1 Phrynosoma platyrhinos
GGAGAAATAATCTGGTTTGGCACTACTTTAACTGCCATGGCTCCATGCTATGAAAATCTGGGAAGAGCTCTGCTCTGGTGTCACAACAAACTACACTTCCCAGAATTCCATAGCATGGAGCCATGGCAGTTAAAGTGATGCAGATTATTTCTTCAGTGCAGATGCAGCATATGTCCATAGAGAAGCAATCGGTCTCAGCTCTGTATGGGAGAAGAAAGAGAAATAGAGTGCTGTTATTGCAGAGTTGAGTACGCAGAATAAATCTTCTGGAAGCCTGCTCCTCTCCGCTGCAAGAGAACTTTCAACCCGTCTGTCCTTGAAGCTGTGTCTTGCTGTGAAATGTAATCATCCAGCTCCCAGACACAAACTGTAGACAGGCATTAACTCCAAAGAGGTACTTATTCTTGAGTAGTAACAAAGAAAACAAACTATTAACATTCTCATGTAGAAACAAAGTACAAAGAGAGCAGAAGAGGAAGAAGAAGAGGACACATTTATAGACACTTTCCATGCGGCCTCAAAACCCAGCCTCTTCCTGTGAATCCTTCCTGTGTCCTGTGTCACATGAACAGTAGTTCCCACCAAACATGATGATCTAATATGTTTACATCGTCTTCATTTTCCTAGACACACTATGACCTTGACTATCTCCTATGTTGTTATTTTGTATTCCAACTCCAGGCAACATTCTCAGCTAGCTATAGAAGTGACCTATTGTCATTTTCCCACATCTAGATATTTTCACACAAGTTACATTTTCCAACAAGTGTACCTGCCTTTGCCTTATCTTGACAACCCAGAGCAGCTTGATCTTCATGGTCTGAATCACTTCCTCCTCCTCTTGTCCCATTTCCTCTGTTAAGAAGGAGCAGCGACCGGCCCACCTGGGACTTGACTTGACAGTGGGAGGATTTTGGATGGTGCACAAGGGAAAGAGAAGAAACCCTTGCGTTCTGTCCAAAACGGGGATTACACAGGCGCAAACTGCACCTAGGCACATGTAAGTCACTAACAGGTGCTGGTCAGTAAGAATATAAAATAAGGTTCTTTTTTCAAGGGTTCAAGTGCTCCTTGACAGAGGAAGTCACAGATGAACTATACAGGAACCAACCTGAATGTGGAAATCCTTGTGGTTGCAAGTCATCGCTCAAACAGATGGGTCCAAAAGCTGCCATGTCACAGTTAGCACAGCGAAAATAAATACATCAATGATTACTCCAGCATAAATACCCTGCATTGCTGTTGTTGTTGGGTGCCTTCAAATTCTGACCTCATGGGGTTTTCTGAGACTGAGAGGTTGTGACCTGCCCAAGGTCACTCAGTGGGTTTCTATGGCCGAGCGGAGAATCAAACCACGATCGCCAGTCATAGTCTTATGCTCAAACCAATACACCATGTTGCATTACAATTGATCAAAAAATTCCATTGTATTAGCTTTAACCTGAATCAAGATATGGGTTTTTCAACCTACTGGAGGACTGACCAATCCAAGGGAGGTTGTGAGATCCTCAACACTGCTTTGTGGTGTTTGCTTTACACTGTTTACATCCATTAAGCTTTTGTGTGATTCTCACCATCTCAAGTGAGATGGCATTTCGTAAGTGCCGAAAGAATCTATCTTTGAAGAAACAACCATTTCATAGTCTCAAAAGTCTCAAAGGTGCTACAAGATCTCTCTACAACAATTTCATCTGTAATTCATCCTACAATGACTATTGAAAGTCTCTTCAGAGAATAAACTGCAGTGTTTCTCCATATTGTCGCTTCTCCTGTGACACATTTTCCTCTTTGGAGAAGCAGAGCAGTATTCTGAGTCTTTGTGCCAACTGCTCCAAAGGCATTTCACAGGGGTCCTGTTGCTATTATCCAGAAAATCTGCCTGCAAGGCAGCTCAGAATAATCCACACCATACTGTAAAATAGGGTGAGAGAGAACTGGGCAATGCTTCTTTATGAATTAACAGCAGAGGAGAAATTTGGTGATATATGCCAGTGGTGGGAATTGTACAGCCTGTGGGCCACTTGGGGCCCTCAAAATGATTTGTGTGACTCCCAAAATCCGCATCCCAAAAAAGGGGAGGAATTGTGCAATTCGAGAAGCGTCCAGGAGTGTGATTCTCCTAACAAGGAATATCCCATGTTTCGTTTGTTTTAAATCAGGAAAAGTCACTCTCAGTTTGGCTAGAAGTTAGTGCTGCTTCTGGTTGTTCAGGAAGGGTAGAAAATGGCCTCTGGAACTTCCAAAATTGCCTACCCTGACTTATGACTTTAATCAAAAAGAGTGACTTCTTTGTCTTGTAAAATTAGGTGGAATTTGAGGTCGAAGTTGTTGCTTTCTCTCCTATGTGGGTCAGTTTGTGCTTCATAAGGTGTGACCTGTTGCTGAATGTGTCACCACAGTCTAAGCATTGATATGCCTTGAATCCTTTGTGAGTGTTCAGATGATGGGTTAGATTGGAGCTTTGCGTGAAGGTCTTCCCACAGGTCACACACTTGAATGGTTTTTCCCCCGTGTGGATCTTGTAGTGCTTGTGAAGGTTCGAAGTCTGGTTGAAACTTTTGCCGCACGTGACGCACAGAAAGGGCTTCTCCCCCGTGTGGGTCATTTTGTGCTTCAGCAAGCTGGACTGGTGGCGAAAGGGTTTGTCACATACAGGACACCTGTAAGTCAGCTGTGCCGCGTGGGTCTTCTGGTGGTCATAAAGGAGTGAGAGACGACTGAAGGTCTCTCTGCAGCGAGAACAAGGGTAGGTTTTCACCTTCATGTGGATTTTCCGATGCTGGTAGAACTTGGCACGCTGATTGAAGCTTTTCCCGCAATCGGAGCATTTGTAGATCGTAACCCCAACGTGCATTTTCAGGTGTCTCTGCATGCTTGTGGTCTGGCGAAAAGTCTTCCCACACTCCTTGCATTTGTATGGTTTCTCTCCCGTATGCAGCCCCTCGTGTCTTATGAGGTTTGAGTGTTTCTGGAACTGTCTCTTGCAGTATGAGCATTTAAAGGGTTTCTCCCCTGTGTGGATCCGGTGGTGGTAATAAAGGTGTGAACGCTGGCAGAAAGTCTTCCCACACTCAGAACATTTATAGGGTTTCCTTCTGGATTGGACACTCAAAGAGCAAATGAGGGGAGATTTCACTTTGAAGCTCTTGCCATTTGGAGGAGAGGGTGGTTCTTTCTTAGCTCTTTGGTTTTTTGGCTTGGTATTATTCAGCTTCTTGACAACTTTTTTGGGGGGGCTTTTCTTTGTCTCTTTTGCTGTGTCATTACAACTTCCAGAAGCTTCTGCTGGCTCACAGCACTGGGAGATGTCATGTCCTGTCTTTGCTGGTGCTGCATTTTTAGGATTCATTTGCAAAGACCATTCTTGTCGATTGCTATTCTTTTCATCATCAGTAACTGGATTATTCAACATCGGACCTATTGGAAAAACAAAACAGGACAAAGAAAACAACTATTATAAAGTCAACACAACTAAATATATTTGAACCAAGTTTTATTATAGGAAAAAGGTGCATTTCAGTGTTCCTACTCATTACTACTTAAGAGAAAATTTAGTGCCTGAGAGAGAAATAGTATGGCAAGAAAAGAGAGTTCCTGTACCACAAAAAAGAGCTTTTTGTTCCTGCACCTTTTTTATTCATAATTGCTAACGTGGATTTGTGAAATGAAACAACCAGGCCAAGGATGCCTTGTATAAGAAAAACATTTTGAATATTCTAGAAACCTTGAAGGCTTCTTGCAAAATGCATTCAGGGATGACTTTTTCTTTCACTGCCCTCCACTTTTCTTATGACTTCTATTTATGTGGACAGACTGACAGAGCCGTGCTTTTTCAGCATGCTAGGAGCAGCAAGTGTGGCTTATCTGTGCTCCCATTTTCTCTCTGGCTGCATCAGCACTGCAGAAATAATCCAAAGTGACACTATCATGGCTCAATGTCATGGAATTCTGGGAACTGTAGTTTTGTGAGACATTTAGCCTGCTGTCACAGTGCTCTGGTACCACAATAAATTACAATTCCCAGGATTACAAAGCACTGAGCTATGGCAGTTAAAGTGGCATCAACCTGGATTATTTCTGCAGTGTGGTTGCAGCCTTTGTCCTGCTCTTCACACATGCTTAGTAAGGGATTCTGGAGGCAGCAACTGCTTACCTCTCCTGTCGCAGGCAGGCTAGTAATGTATGTACACTGGACCCTCCACATTTGTGGCTTTGACTTTTGTGGGTTTGATTATTCACGGATTTAACATGTTCTCTCTAGCAATCTCTAGGTCAGGGGTAGGCAACCTAAGGCCTCGGGGGGGGGCCGGATGCAGCCCCCCGAGGCCTTTGGACTGGCCCCAGGCCAGTCCTGCCGCTGCCCCCACCGCCCCCCGCCTGCCATGATGATATTGATTATTGTTGTTATTACTTGTTCTTGGGGTTTTCTTGGCAAAATCTCCACAGGGGTTTTGCCATGGCTTTTCTGGGGCTGAGAGAGTGTGCATGCATATTTTTTTAAAAATGTATTTATTTATTTATTTATTTATTTTTGGTGCTTTGGCCCCCCAATTGTCTGAGGGACAGCAACCCGGCCCCTGGCTCAAAAAGGTTGCCTACCTCTGCTCTAGGTCCTCCAGCACAACTCTATGGCCATCTATCACAAGAGGTTGTGCTGGAGAACTTAGAGATTCCTAGAGAGAATATATCTCTAAGCATTTATAGGTCCTCCAGCACAATTCTGTGGTCAACCGCCTGCAGAAGTTGACCATAGAGTCACACTGGAGGACCCAGAGATTCCTAGAGTGGTGTTCTCTTAGGTAAAAAAATAGAGTTTTTTATTTGTGGTTTTCCCACTTTCACAGGGGTCCTGCATCCCTAATCCCAGCGAAGGTGGAGGTCGCACTGTAATTTATTCACTGGGATATACCTTTACCAGTTTTTCAAAAGCAAAGTGGACGTCTGACTATTTCCAGCTGTGAAGGTGACACACAGTCACCTTACTTGTTTTTTCCAGGTGTCAGCACAATGGCGTTTTCGTATCTCTGCACTGCCATCTATTTGTGATGGGCGACAACTTGGCACTACCCCAAAATTTCTTTATTTCCCTTTTTAAAACCACTGTTACTCCAAATTACTCAAGGGACTTAATAATAAAAGGTTTTCCTCAGTGTAAGTGGCGTGCAACTGTATCCCTCTCAAGGTGGTGGGACACAACCAGTCGTTTATTGAAACGACGTTATAAGTTTATTTACAGGTTAACTTAAGTACAGTATCACTTGTGTGAGATGTTGTTCACACTTGATACAGCGTTGGCATACTTTATTGAGTTATGTATGCTGTGTTACGTTTCTAGTGTCTTGTCTTTACACTTTTATTAACTGGCTACTTTTCCCCTCAGAGAATATTACTTCACTTTCCACAGGACACTCCTGGTTCTCTTTGTAAAACCTTTGAAGTGCTTTCCTCTGCAGTATAAATTAACCTCTATAGCTCTTCCTTCCCCTCAGGGTACACTTAAACTCTCGCTCTGAGTTCTGTTCCTAAACCAACAAGTTTAGGTCCCTAACCAACTGAGGGCCGATGCAGACAGCCCCTAAGGGGTGGCTCTGTGCCACCCCTGCGAGTGCCTGATCAGGACCGTGACGACCACACGCCATGGTCCCGATCCTCCTCTTTGCTGCTCCAAAAAGAGCTGGCAAGTGCCGCTCCTTTTTGGGGCGGCAAAAAGCCGCTCTTAGAGCTGCCCCCACAGCTCTTTTGTGCCCCTTTGGTGCACTGTGTGCAGACGCTGTGCCAACAAGGCACCCTGATGCTGTGCGCTGTGCGGTTGGGGGCATGGCTTGACAGCGGAGTCGGGGTGGCCAGTGTGTGGTCACCCCACCCTAACTCCACCCCCAGGCTGGCCCTTTAGACCGGCCTGAATCGGCCCTAACTCCCTCTTTATGCTCTCTCCTGCTCTATTTATAACCACTCCTGGCGCTTGACCCATCATGCTTGGATGTTGCCAGGGCTTCTCTCTACCTACCTAAATCTGCCTTATCTCCACACCAGGGTTTGGGGACATTTTGGGCAATTGATGGGGTAGAAAAGTTGCCCACTCCTGAATTAAATAATTAACTGTTGTGGATTTCATCTTCACTGGGCTGGTGGAGTATAACTATGTGTCTTCTATACTCCCTGAACCTTTACTTTCCCATTCAGTGGCAAGGCAGATAATACTCCATTGCCACTGAATTACAACTGGGGGCGGCTGCCCCAGGAGAATGAAGGTAAAGAGCTCAGCAAGGATGGTTCAGCTGAGTTCCTCCATTTCTGCTAACCATAAAAATAATAATGACACTGGGACATGTTGAGTTGACACCTGCGTATGTCACCAACAGGATGTCAGCTTTTGTTTTTAATTATTTTTTCCCTATCTTTTTGAAGAACAGTCAGCCTGCCTTATCCACGGATTTTTTTTATCCACATTCAAGCATCCACGGCTTGAAAATATGTTTTAAAAAGTATAAATTCCAAATATCAAATCTTCATTTTCCATTTTATATATGGGACAGCATTTCGCCATGCCACTGTATTTAATGGGACTTGAGCATCCACAGATTTTGTTATCCACGGGAGGTCCCGGAACCAAACCCCAGCAGATAACAAGGGCCTACTGTATATATAAAAAGGCAGCTTGAGTATTGTGGAATAAACAGAATGGAAACTTACCCAGCACAACCTTAACATTGTCAGGCCTGCTGATTCTCCTGCTGTCTTGTTGGCAACTCTCTATCTGCTCTGAAATAGGGGATCCACTTTCTCCTTCAGGCATATTCATGCTTGCTGTTTTGGGCTCCTGAAAGTCATTGCAGGATTCAGTAGCAAAATCAATAAATCAACACAGTGTGAACATTACAAGTAACTCACAGATTTGGCTCCCATCTCAGCCATCATTCCACTAAAGCAGAGGTGCTAGGAACCCACAGAGAGAAGCATCCCCTGCATTAACCATAGATTCCTACTCAAAACATTTTTACTTTAAACAAAATTAAACTTAAAATAAAAAAAATTGGGAATGAGTGCCATGCAACTCAGGTGCAACTACAAAGAAAGCTCTTCCTGTGTTCTCCTCAGATCATCGAATCATAGAGTTGGAAGAGATCTCAAAGGTCATCCAGTCCAACCCCCCCTGCCATGCAATTAAAGTACTCACAATTAAAGCACCCCTGACAGATGGCCATAGTTCTCTCAAGGTAGTGGGACACACCAAAAAAGACCTCTGCTGAAGAACTTAAAATTACAAAAGGATCTATGAGAGGCGGTCTTTCAGCTATCCTGACTGCAAAGCAATTGAGCCAGGGGTGGGCAACTGCATGGAGGCCAGGGCCCAATTTCCCCCCAAAGCCCCCTCCCCTCGAGTGGGCTATACCTGCTCCGTAGCAAGCCCAAATACCTCAGTTTTCCTTTGCCACCCCTCCTGAAAAAGTGACAGGAAAGATGTCTTCTCACTTCCAGTACTTCTCAAAATAGCAACTAGACGTGGCTAGATATCACTACCTGACACTATTTTGGAATGAACTACAAAGGAAAACAGAGATATTTGAGAATACTGTAGAGATTTAGAGTGCTTGTAGGGATTTTTTTTGGTACATTTTCATGTGTTTAGGGTCACTTTCAACATTTTCCAAAAATCCCACTTTTTTTCAAATAAGTGGGATCCAGGGGCTGCAAGGTCCTGCTTTAAATCTTTGCTGCAACATCCTACCAAGACTAAACATTGTTTGCACAAGGACACAAGTTCCCATTAACCCCATTTGGACTGTTCCTCTTCGTGATACAACAAAGCAGCAAAGCAAAAGCAGCTTCATTTATATACCACTTCATACCACGCTACACAGTGTCTAAGCGGTTTACAACTGTAAGCTGATTGCCCCCCATCAAGCTGGGTACCCATTTTAGCGACCTCAGAAGGATGCAGGCCTGAGTCAAGCCTGAGCCCTGGCTGGTATTGAACTCGCAACCTTGTGGTTTATGAGTGAGCAGCCGGTGTGTGAGAGGTGTGAGGCCCATTCTGCATTGGGAGCCTTCAACCTCTTTTACCACAGTCCTGATTCCAATCCAATGTATGCCTCTTTTGCTGACGGGAATCATTCACATCATTGCTAAATGCCTGATTGCTATATCCAGCCAACTGCCTTCCAGGTATGTTAAGATTGCAAAGCCCTATCGTGGAGATGAGGTGATGAAGAGTATAGTCCAACACATCTGGAAGGTGCCAGGGATGGGGAAGCCTGGCATAATGTTGCTTTTGGCCTCACACAGCACATCTGTGGCTGATAAGTCCAACTTAGCTCACCCCCCCCCCCAGGATTAAATATGGTTATATACCTGCTGTTTCTGTTTTTGAGGCTCTGGCTGTGTGAGCAGAAAATCCTCTGCCAGGGCCACCGCCTGGGCGCAGGTGTCTGGAACAAGTTCTCTGACCCATTTCTGGATCTTCGGTGGCAGGACAGCCAGGAACTGCTCCAGCACCAGCTGCTCCACGATCTGCTCCTTGGAATGTCTCTCAACCTTCAGCCACTGGTTGCAAAGCTCCTGGAGGCGGCTGTAAACCCCCCTTGGCCCTTTGGCCTGCTGGTAGCTGAAATGCCGGAACTGTTGCCGCTTCTTCTCCCGACTGAAGGTGTCCCCTCGCAAAATGGCTGCCTTCACCTTCCCATAATCCCCTTGGTCCCTGGCCTTCAGGCCATTAAAGAGCTGCTTGGCTTCGCCGCTGAGGGCTGGCAGGAGTCGGTTCACCCACTCTTCTTTGGGCCACCGGCAGGCCTCGGCCACTTGCTCGAAGGAGGCCAGGAAGGCCTTGGCATCGTCCCATGGGTTGGGCTCTGCCTGCGGGGGCTGTGGGTCCCCCAAGCCCAAGCTAGGAGACTCCAGCGTCTTCAGGAACTCCTGCCATTGGTTTTCCCACTCCTCAAGCAGCCCCTTGCCTGGAACCTGAGTAACCTGCTCTTTGGAGGCCCTGTGGAGGAGCTCTTTGATACTCCCAGCCTGGATGATTTGTGGCGCCTCTTCCGATTCCTCGCCTCCAATCCCAGGTTCAAGGACTGAGATGTCTAGTTGCTCCTTCATTTTAATTACCTGAAGAGTTGGAAGGAAAAGGCCCTGTCTGGGACCTTCTCTGTTGCTGCTTCTTCTCGCAGATGAAAGCGTACCCTCGCAAAATGGCTGCCTTTACCTTCTCATAATCTCTGGGCAATTCAGATCAGGACCTTGACAGTAGGAGGTGAAGGGCTATACAGATCGGGACGCTGACTTGGTAAGAGGCAACCAGCCACAGAAAGTCAGAAGCTTAATTTCATGCCATGCAGGGGGGCTCTCTCAGTGTGTGTGGCGGGGGGTCTCTAGACATCCAGATGGTCACATAGGAAGCCAGGAACTCTGAAATAATAGCACAGATGGGTTTTCTGCCTGTGGAAGAACAAAATATCAGACCAGACATTAGATGTTGGAGGTAATTAGTTCATTAACTAGTTAAGTTAGTTATTCTTTTGAGTCTCCCCTTCGCTCATGATTTCACCTAACTCCCTGGATTCTCCAGTTAAAGCTGAAGCTAAAAGTAGACCTTAATGAACTGAGTTGCTAGGTCTTGTTAGGATAGGACATCTACTTTTGGAAGATTTAGTCCAATAGGAAAGCTGGCCATCTCAGAAGAGCTAATATGCTTGGAAGAAAGGCATCACATGGCATGGTTGTCAGCTAGGCTCTGGCCGCACTGCAGAATTAATGCAGCTTAACACCGCTTTAACTGTTATAGCTCCATCCTATGGAATCTTGGGATTTGTAGTTTGTTGTGGCACCAGAGCACTCGGAAAGATAGGCTAAATATCTCACAAAACTATGCATCCCAGAATTCCATAGCAGTTAAAGTGGCGTCAAACTGCATTAATTCTCCAATATAGATGTAGCTGTAGAAAAAAAAAGGAGACGTAAATATCTTTCCAGTGACGGATAGTGACTTCTGGGGAATGAGGAACCTGCTCTGAGTTTTAATGTTATCTACATAAGGCAGGGGTAGGCAACCTTTCCCCTTTAAGGGCTGAGGGACTTCAGCTCCCAGAAGCCTCAGCCATGTTGGCCAATAGTCCCATGTTGGCCAATAGCTCCTGGGATTCTGGGAGCTGAAGTCCCTCGGCCCTTAAAGGGGAAAGGTTGCCTACCCCTGACATAAGTCTTTGACTCCTACTCCTAAGCACTTTAGACACATCTCTTGCAGTTCTGATGAAAGCACAAAGTGTATTCATTCCACCCCCTGATAGGAGCCACCAGACTTCCAATGCCTCTTTCTCTCTATTTTCAGTGCTCAAGGGTGAGTTTTGTTACAGGGGCAATAATACCACTCACAACATCAGATGTACATTTGCATGCTCTTCCTCCAATGTGATATATGCCCCCCTATGCCAGCAATGTTCCTCTACACTCTACATTGGACCAGTCAACACAAAAAGATGAATGGACACAAACCTGACATTAGAGATGGCAATCCTTCCAAAACAGTGGAAAAACACTTCAGCCTTCCTGGACACACAGTAAGTGATTTACAGGTTGCCGTCCTTGAATAAGGAAATTACAAAGACTAGAAGGAGAAACGGTTGAATCCCAATCCATTTGCAAAAATATGAGTCCTGACTACAGCATATATAACAAAAGTGCCGCTAATGTAAAGAAATGTATAATTGGAGAGCAACCTACAAGTGATCACCAACCTTTGCTATTAGAGTTAGGTGGTTATCAGGATATCGAGAAGGAAAGACAGCAAAATCTACCTTATCTACAACAAGGGAAAAATATTTATTTATTTAGAGTATTTATACCCCGCTCTTCAGCCACACAGGTTTTCAGAGTAGCTAAATAGGTTGAGATGGGATTCAAATTGCCAACTAAAGATTAAAAACAACTTAGTAAGTAAATAAATGCTGATGATTAGAACTAAATTTCCTCGGGCAGCTACTGAGGTCCCTCCTACACCATGACATTGTAAATTTTTTGAGCAGCATTTGTCCAACTGAATGGCCTATTAAAGCTAGTTATCGCCCTGAAGGATGGCTTGACTGGGAAAGTTGTTAGTGAGATGAGATCTTTGCTCTTTGAGGCTGCATCCGCACTGCAGAAATAATCCAGTATGATATCACTTTAATTGCCATGGCTGAATGCTATGGAATTATGGAAATACAATTCTGTAGTGCAGATGCAGCCTGAGTCAGCGGATACACGGTGGAACCCACAGCTTTTTGCTGAGGGAGCTAATGTTGGAGTGTCGCTTATGTAATAAATTGCTGAAACAAAAGCAAAATTCTTATTATATACAGTTGTGGGTGGCTATAAAATTGGCCGTGACTATAAATTATTCTGTGAAATTTTGACAATTGGTGGCAAGTAAATTAAAAGAACATAAATACGGATTAGATGTACATATTATGCCTAAATCATGGAAAACTGATTTCAATCAAGTTTTTAACTCTGATATTACAGAAACGGAGATATGGCTGGTAGGAACGGCACACAAAGTGAAGCAACTAATTGTGAGGAAGAAGGCACCTGGAGAGGGTATGTTCCCTCCAGATATATTATTGGATAATTTGATATTCTTGGATACTGGTGGGCTCCTATACTATCAAAGTTCATTATTTATCAACTCAGGAAATTATCCGATAGTAGAGACAAAGTATTGTGGTTCCTATTTTTAAAAAGGGAGGTAAGAACAGCCAATTATTACCCTATTAGTTTGATGGATGTTGCCTCTAAATACAGAGAGAGAGAGAGAGAGTCTAAGGCTGTAGCCTGGGCAGATCAAAACAATCTGATTTGTCAGGAACATGCTGACTTTTGAGAGGGCAGAATAGCTACTGACCACTGTTTTATATTGAACCACCTGAGAAATATACAAGTTCCTCAAAAAAGTATTTGTATGCTATTTTTGTAGACTTAACTTCAGCCTTTGACACAATAAATAGGGAAGGTTATGGCACAA
>CM034703.1:327055066-327077418 GCA_020142125.1 Phrynosoma platyrhinos
TGGTAACCTCATGTATAGACTTCTGTAATGCGCTTTCACCACATTTGGAGCATCTAAATGGCTCTTCACCAGTGTGAGTTCTTTAATGATAAGTGAGGATAGCACTCCAACTGAAGCTCTAACTACATTTGAATGGGCCATCTGTGTTTAAGAGCCTCCAAAGAAAGAGACTCCACCATTTTTGAGGAGTGAGTCAACTTGACAGTACATAACAACAACAAAGAAAGAAATATGATTATGGTGTATACAATTATGCATGGTGTGGAGATGGATTAGAGAGAGAGTATTCCTGGTTTTCATAATACCAGAACCCAGGATGCTCCAATTAAATGGATTTGTGGGAGATTCAGGGCAGACATAAGAAGCTGCCTCTTCACACACTGTATATTGAATTCACTGCCACAAGAGGTATTGGCAGCCATTAAAAAGGGATAAGACAAATGAAGAGAGAATAAGGCCATCGATGGCTACTTGTCACAAATGAGGACCTGTTGCCTGCATTCTCTCTCAACTTTAGAGGAAGGCAATGACAAACCTCCTCGGAATAAATCTTGCCAAGAAACACTAAGAGTTGCCATAAGTCAGAGTGGACTTGTAGGTACATCACAACAAGAAAGAAATGTAGAAGATGCAGACCTAGCAAGCACAAAATATGACGTTATGAACTTCTGTACAAAAAAATTTTGCCGTGTTTATTAGAGAAATAAAGATAAAATGTAGTTATGTGTATGATGTACAGCATATGCATTATACAGAGGCTAGAACATGAACCAGTGGGTTCCAATTACAAGATGAAACTCCACCTGAACATTAGGAAGAACTCTTTTACAGTAAGAGCTGTTCAGCAATTGAATGGACTGCTTCAGAGTGTGATGGATTCTCATCTTTGGAGGTCTTTAAACAGAAGTTCCTGCATGGCAGGGGGTTGGACTGGATGGCCCTTGTGGTCTCTTCCAACTCTCTATGATTCTATGATTCAAAGTTGGATGGGCATCTTTCCAGTATCCTTCTGCATGGGAGGGGGTTGGCGCAGTAGTTAAATGCCAGTACTGCAGCCTCTCACTCACAAACTACAAGGTTGTGAGTTCAATCCTAGCCAGGGGCTCAGGGTCGACTCAGCCTCATATCCTTCCAAGGTTGCTAAAATGAGTACCCAAGCTTCCTGAGTGCAATTAACTTACAGTTGTAAACCGCTTAGAGACTGCTTAATGTGGTATGACGCTGTATATAAATGAAGCTGCTATTGCTGTTGGATTAGATGGTCCCTTCCAACTCTAAGATTCTACGAATCTATGTAATCAGGTTAGTAATCTCTTGGGAGAAGGAGAAAGCACAGAAGGCTGAGCAGTACCCAAGTAACAGGGGGATGTAGTAGCAGCTCCGAGAAAAGAATACTCCAGGAAGCCCCTGGAGTATTCTGGCCCATATGGAGCCAACCTGTCTCTCCATTCTCAGCATTTCTCCCAAATTGCTACTCCTACCTGTTCTGGCTGTATGGCAACCATTTTAATTCCTCCAAGAAGCTGGCCTGAGGGAAGGCCAAGGGTCATTCCTTCACCTGTGAGGGAAAACTACAAAGTGGACAGACATTTTACCCATGGTAGGTATTTCATGTTTCTGGACTGAAAATACATGCTTTGAAAAATAATTAAACATTAAATAATAATTTTAAGCCATTGTAAAAAAAACAAAAATCAAGGAGTACTTTTATAAACAAATTTAACATTTATAATAATTACCGTACAATTATGTTTTATAACCATTTAGCAAATTCTTGATTATATTAAACCATAAATCATACAATGACTCTATCTGAAATTCAACTGAATTTCAGGATCAGTTATTGATTTTAGTTCAGCAGTCCGAAGCTTCACTTAAGTCCAGTATTTTAGGCATTCCTCCATCCAGCAGAAATGGAACAGTTAAAAAAAGAAATCCAAATGTCACCCTGAAAGGCCTCAACACCTCAGAGAACTAACTAATAAGTGTTTATTTTAAAAAATCCCTGCCATCCCCAGAACTGTAAGGTTATGAAGATTATAAGGAAATAAATGAGAAGAGGAAACATAATTTTATCCACTGGGCCTTTGTGCCACATCTTCCTTTTGAATTCCCCCATGTTAGAAATTCAATTTTTAAAACTACTGAACCACCATCTGAAATTTCTATTATGCCTATCATTTCCTGATTCTTCTATTAAATCTTACACATATCTGTGCTGCCATAAATCCCAATGGGTTCTGTAGGACTCACTCCCAGTGGAAAATTGCAGCGTATTAGATTTCAAAGCATAGGACAGGCCTTAATTGGAGTCACACTGGAAGCTCCCCTGGCAGCAGAATGGCTTTTTTCCTGTTATTTTAAACTGTTTAAAATAAACTTGCAATCCTCCTAGATGTCTTCAAATTATCTTGGTCCATGTTATATCTAAATCTTTGAAACTATAGCACAATTTTATAAAAATTTCCTTTATTAATCTGATTCCCACACATTTTTAAGGGGAGATTTTGTCTGAAGGCTGGGAGAAAGCATATCATCATAGGATCATAGAGTTGGAAGCGACTCCAAGGGCCATCCAGTCCAACCCCATTATGCCATGCAGGAATTCACAATCAAAGCATCCCCGACAGATGGCCATCCAGCCTCTGTTTACAGACCTCCAAAGAAGGAGACTCCACCACACTCTTCTGAAGAAGTGTATTCCACTCTCAAACAGCTCTTGCTGTCAGGAGGTGGAATCTCTTTTCCTGTAGCTTGCATCCCATTGTCCTTAGCATTGCCAAGGCTCCTTCCAAGGACACAGCAGAAAGGGATACTAGTGTCATGCTGAAGTTGAGGTATGAATGTGATTTCCAGTATCTCTGCCAGACCCTGAGATACTTTTAGAAATCAGGAAGCAGAAGCAGACAGCTCAAGGTGAAGAGTTTATTTACAGAGGATAATGAAGTGCTATTTACAGATGTAGGACAGAGTTCTCTCTTCCTCTTGAGTAGCTCACAGCAACACAAGCTATACTAGAACTCTCTGGGATACTCACTAACAAACACCAACTGCACTTACTCTCCACAACTCCTCACAATGACCCACTACTTCTCACAATGACCCACGCTTGTTTATATTAGGTTCAGCCTGATATACACTTGGTTGATGCAACCTTCCAGTACATGGCATGAGGCATGACATCATACATACAGAGTCACAAGTGTAGTCCAATGCACAATTTAGTGTCGCCATTTCAAGGACATTTATCACCAAATGTCCTGGCCTTGTCACACAAGCCACACACACATATAACTGTGCAGTTCTGCAGATCTAATTTCACATCATATTGTGGTGACCTCACCACACTCTTCTGAAGCAATGTATTCCACTCTCAAACAGCTCTTACTGGTAGGAAGTTCCTTCCTAAAATTGAGGTGGAATCTCTTTTCCTGTAGTTTGCACCCCAATAAGAGTGGTCTTATTACCACTCTTACTGCCTTCAAAAAGGCAGTAAAGACGGATCTCTTCCGGCAGACCGTCCCGGAATAACTGCCCGGCAAGAAAAAGAAATCGAATGTGACCTGCCAGGTTTTTTCCGCCATTGTGATTTGTAGGGAATTCGGTCAGGATGATTTGGTGTTTTAAATTGAAATTTATTTGACTTGATTTTAACTTCATGATAGTTTAATTCTGTTTTAAGGGGTGGGTGGGTTAGTGGGGGGAGTATGGTATCGTTTTAACTTGTTATATTTTAATCTGTTGTATGCCGCCCCGATTGCCGAGCAGAGGGGCGGGTTATAAATAAAAATTATTATTATTATTATTGCCAAGAATCCTTCCAAAGACACAGAGGAAAGGGAAGGAGGTCCCTGACATTAGCTGGGTGTGGGAAAGGAATTCCCAGCCTCTTTTCCTATGTCACCTCCTGTCCCCCCTTCATTTGCTTTTTTGCTGACAACTGACACCCTCCTCAGTACCCCAAAGGAGCCAAGAAGGAAGAGGATCCACTCCTTTCCCAGTGAGAGAAGGGAAGTAGATGTTGCCATGCCTACTCTAGGGGCCGCTCTAGGAATCAAAACAGGAAGTGCATGCTGCTATGTCTGTAGGGCCACTCTAGGAATCCAAACAGAAAGGACGTATGTTGCAATGCCTGGGTGGCTGATCTAGGAATCAAAACAGGAAGTGGGTGTAATTCAAAGACATATCCCCCCTTTTACTCTGGAAAATCAGTATGCAAAAGTAGTCTCAAGTCTACCAAAACTCATGATAACCACTTTCTTTCCTGTAGTTAGTCTCAAAGGTGCTACAAGATCTTTTTGCTTAAGAAAGTGGGTGTGTTGTGAGGCCCATGGGGCTACTCTAGGAATCAAGACAGGAAGTGGGTGAGTCATGAGGCCCATGGGGTCACTCTAGGAATCAAGACAGGAAGTGGGTGAGTCATGAGGCCCATGGAGCCACTCTAGGAATCAAGACAGGAAGTGGGTGAGTCATGAGGCCCATGAGGCTGCTCTAGGAATCACAACTCCTTTGACTTAACCCTGAGATGGACTCAAGCATTCCCATGGACACAAAGTGGACACATTTGTAGTTTGCCATGGCCCCAGAGTTCTCTGGCACAGAAGGCTAAATAGCTCATAGAACTACAAATTCCAGGATTCCACAGGATGGTGCCATGACAGTTAAAACAATGTCAAACTGATGAAAGAAAGAGAGAAACAAAGAAAGAAAAGAAAAGAAAAAAGAAAAGAAAAGAAAAGAAAGAAAGACTGATGGCTCTTGGGGTCTCTTCCAACTCTTTGATTCTATGTTTCTATGAAAGACTGAAAGGAAAGAAAGAAAGAAAGAAAGAAAGAAAGAAAGAAAGAAAGAAATTGGCAGCATGAGTTTTTGTAGACTAGTCTACTTTCTGAGGACGTTCTCACACGGGGTCTAAAGCAGCCCCATGCCTGCGCCATCGCTACATCATTCCGGATCCTTTGCCCCCGTGATCAGACGACGTCGCAGCAAACCCCGTCCATCCCTGCATCATCCCTGCGCCATCGCTGCATCATTCCAGCTCTTTGTAATTCCTCTTTCAAAGAGGAATTATGGCTGCGCGACCAGAATCATTCCGGTATGGTTCTGGATTGATTCCGAGCCGCTTTTCTTGCCGCTTTGAGACCCCTGGTGTGATAACGTCCTCAGACTGCTACCTTTTTTCTTCCAGTTAGTCCCTTTCAACTCTTTAAGATTTTATTTTTTTTTCTTAATATCATCTTTTATAATTGAAAAGCATATATTGACAACAGCAAAGAATATTCATGCAAAACATATTGACACTAACAAAGAATAACAACACAGAACATACCTACATGCAAGAACAAAAAAACAAACAAAAAACAAATACAACATCTTAACATAACTGACAGAATAAACATAATAAAGGCAATAAATGCAACAAATGACTTCCTTCCCAACAGGATTTGACTTTGTTGTGTATTTACATATCTTATCTTGACATGAAAATTAGATCATTTGTCCTGTTGTATAGTCCTGCTTTGCCTACATCCTTTCCGCCCAAAATAAACCCACTCTTTAAGACTCTCTGCTTCTATGAAGGTGGTGGACTCTCCTTCTTTGGAGGTCTTTAAACAGAGGCTGGATGGGCATCTTTCAGGAGTGCTCTGGTTGCCATATTCCTGCATGACAGAGGGTTGGAATAGATGACCCTGGAGGTCTCTTCCAACTCTTCAGATCCTATGCTGCTGTGATTGTTAAAAGAATAAGGACACCGCAAATGAAAGACCTCTAGAGGTGTGGGTGATATTTCACCCTCTCATTGTTTGCATTGCTAGAAATTTGAGGACTGGAGAGAAAATTTCATTTGGTGTGCACAAAAATTCTCATTTTGCAATGCCTTCTTTTCTTTATATCTCTTAATAGAATCATAGAATCATAGAGTTTGGAGAAACCCCAAGGGCCATCCAGTCCAACCCCATTCTGCCATGCAGGAACTCTCAATCAAAGCACCCCCAAAAGATGGACATCCAGCCTCTGTTTAAAGACCTCCAAAGAAGGAGACTCCACAACTCTCCGAGGGAGTGTCTTCCAATGTCAAACAGCAATCACTGTCAGGAAGTTCCTCCTAATGTTGAGCTGGAATCTCTTTTCCTGTAGTTTGCATCCATTGTTTCAAATGTGAACTATTCTCCTATTCTCTGGAGCAGCAGAAAACAAGCATGCTCCTTCCTCAATATGACAACCCTTCAAATATTTAAAGAGGGCTGCCATATCCCCTCTTAACAGTTTCTTCTACAGGCTAAACATACCCAGTTCCTTAAGTCGTTCCTTATAGGGCTTGGTTTCCAGACCCTTCACCATTTTAGTCCCCCTCTTATGGACACACTCCAGTTTTTCAACATCCTTTTTGAATTGTGGTGCCCAGAATTGGCACAATATTCCAGGTGGGGCCTGACCAAAGCAGAATACAGTGGCACTATTACTTCCCTTGATCTAGACCAGGGGTAGGCAACCTAAGGCCCGGGGGCCGGATGTGGCCTCCCGAGGGCCGGTCCTGCCGCCGCCACCGCTCCCCCGCCGCCCCCCACCATGATGATATTGATTATTGTTGTTATTACTTGTTCTTGGGGTTTTCTTGGCAAAATCTCCACAGGAGTTTTGCCATGGCTTTTCCGAGGCTGAGAGAGCGTGCATGCATATTTTTTTAATTTTTAAAAAATTAAAAAAATAATTTTAAAAATTATTTATTTATTTATTTATTTATGGTGCTTCGGCCCCCCAATTGTCTGAGGGACAGCAACCCGGCCCCCGGCTCAAAAAGGTTGCCTACCCCTGATCTAGACACTATACTTCTATTGATGCAGCCTAAAATTGCATTGGACTTTTGGGGTACAATGCCTTCCACTTGCTTCTTGCAAATGGGAGAGTAGATAGATACCCCTCTCAGGGTTAAAGAAGGGGACTCTCCCTTCCTAGAGTGGCACCAAAGACTATGCCTTGGTACGCCCACTTCCTGTCTCTCCCCCCCCAAATTCATCCCCCCCAAAAGCAGCCTGGCATCCCAGTTGCAGCCTCCCCCTTCTCCTTTCCAGGGATCTGGTCTGAAGTTGTAGCATCAGGCAAGAGAGGAGGCATTATAGTGGGCTGTGTCTGTGCCAGGCTGCTGTGCCTGCAATGCCAAGAGCCTGGCCTTTGCCCACAGACATGGCATGAGAGGTGCCAGGGCTCCTCCACAACCCCAGTGTCAGGTAGGTTCTTGGATTTCCCTCCATAAAGCCAGGAGGTTTCCCCCAAAAAGGTAGATCCCTGGGACAAAACTCAGGACTGTTCTTTCTGAGCTTGAAATAAAAGGAGCGTAGAAGCATAGGGTACATCTACATTGTAGAAATAATGCAGTTTGACACCACTTTAACTGCCACGGCTCCGTGCTACAGAATTCTGATTTTTGTAGTTTTGGGAGGCACCGGCACTCTTGGGCAGAGAAAGCTAAAAACCTTGTAACACTACCAATCCCAGGATTCCCTAGGATGGAGCTACAGCACTTAAAGTGGTGTCAAACTGCATTATTTCTACAGTGTACATGGATCCCTAGACTGTTAAGAATTGGAGGGGAATCCAACCCCCTGCCATACAGCAATACACAATTCAAGAACTCCTGAAAGATGACCAATGCCAAGACTTAGGTTTGCAGATCAGCAGAAGAACAGAAGTGGGAGGGGAGGAAGAAAGTCTCATCCACATTATAAAGTTACAGGTGCAGAATTCTTATATGGGAAGGTCTTTGGAGGTCTTTAAACAGAGGCTGGTTGGCCATCTGTTGGGGGTTCTTTGATTGTGAGTTCCTGTATGGCAGAAGGGGGGTTGGACTGGATGGCCTTTGGGGTCTCTTCCAATTATAGGAGTCTATGGGCCTTTGCAGACTGCCAGAAATAGTGCAAATTGACTCCACTTTAAGGGTTAGGGTTAGGGTTAGGGAATCATGGGAACTGTATTTTATTGTGGCACCAGAGCTCTCTGACAGAGAAGGCTCAATGTCTCAGGGAAAAAAAACAATTCCCATGATTCCCTAGCACTAACCCTAACCCTTAAAGTGGACTCAATTTGCACTATTTCTGGCAGTCTGCCAAGGCCCTATGATACTAAGGCAATGTCCTCATTTTCACACACACACAAACATACACACACTCATAGCTACATCCCTGGAGAGCAAAAAGTCACTCCTCCACACAATAATAGTCCTCCCCTTTGGGTGTTTCTTTCCTCTTTGCCAAACTGTGGATCTGTGGTCTCTGATGTTAAGTGTATTTAAACTAATTTCAATCATCTTTCTGTCTGCAAAGTAGAAAGGGTAAACGGAGAGGTGCCTGGCAGAGGTCTGTCATGACAATGGTGATCGAGGGTACAGATGAAGAGAGCGTCTCACTCAGGATAGACCCCCATATAGTGGTTTGGGTGTTGGACTGGGACTCTAGAGGCCAGGGTTCGATTCCCAGCTCTGTCATGAAACCCACTGGGTGACCTTGGGGAAGTCACATGCTCTCAGCCTCAGGGGAAGGCAATGGCAAACCTTCTCTGAACAAATCTTGCCTAGAAAAACCCAGGATGAGGTCACCTTAGGGTTGCCATAAGTCGGAAGTGACTTGCATGCATACAGCAAACCTAATGAGATATCTTTGAGATGGGATCCAAGTCCAAACACACCATTTATTTATAAGCTACAGAGCATCCCTCTGAGTCTTTTTATGTGCCTGTCTTTCTTACAGGGAGAAGCCCCAGTCGAGAGTGTGGTTCACCCGGTCCCTTTTATAAAAAACAACAACAAATCCAGTTGAAGAGCAAAACAGATTGGGAGCTAGTCTACCTGTCAAATATATGCTATGAATTGCTGCGGATTTTCACACATTTGTATCGACGTTTAATTATCTTCACTTACCTGTGCAAATTTGCACCTGTTTGCCTTTTCTCTGCCAAAAATGGCCAGCCGCCGGAATTCATGCAAAGCAGATGGATAGCTACACGTTTGATAATGCGCATCCTTGCGGATACTCCGTAAAAGCCAAGAATCCTTTTTCAGCAGAGTTTATGATTTTTTCCCGCACCTTCTGCCCTCCGCAAAATGCTCGAATTCCTTCAAATCACATGTGACCAGATCACATTCTATTCAAATTCTGAGAGGAGTATTTTAATTATGGAGACAAGCCTGATGACAGAGGTACTTGTGGCCAATGCTAGATGTGCTTCGTGTCCGTGATCACCATGCCTCCTGCCCCTAGCATAAGAATGAGATTGACAACAGCGGAAGGAGTTCCTCTGGTTGCTGCTGGAGGCTGAGCTCAAACGGCAGTCAAAGATGGAAACCCCAGGTGCCAACACTCCTGGACGAGAAAGGAAAGGTTTCAGGGCCATTGAAGTGAGGCCCCCTTCGACACTCTGGGTACAGCAAGTCCTGGGCAAGGACATCGGCAGCTCAGAGGTCCGGCGCCAATACTTCAGGGGATTCAGCTACCAAGATCCCAATGGGCCACGGGAGATTTGCAGCCAACTCCACCACCTTTGCTGTCGATGGCTGAAGCCAGAGAGACACACCAAGGCTCAGATGCTGGACCTGGTGATCCTGGAGCAGTTCCTGGCCGTCCTTCCCCCAGAGATGGAGAGCTGGGTTCGAGAGTGTGGCGCAGAGACCAGTTCCCAGGCAGTGGCCCTGGCTGAGGGTTTCCTCCTGAGCCAGGCAGAGGAGAAGAAGCAGGAGGAGAGGCAGGTAAAAGTATGTCATCTTGGTCATCCTATGGGTCAGGAAATATGCGGAGTCATGCCCTAAACAAGGTTGCGGAGTCGGTATGCCAAACTTTGGACTGCGACTCCTCTATTTTTCTACTGTTCAACGACTCAGACTCTTCCTAAATGGGAAATGAGTACAGGTTGGTCTCCCTTATCTGAAATGCTTGGGGCCAGAAGCGTTTTGGATTCCAAAAGTTGGGATACGAGGGGAATTTTGGAGAATTGGCATATATGCATTCAGATATCTTGAAGATGGGACCCAAGTCTAAACGTGAAATTCATCTATGTTTCGTGTACACCTTCTACACATTTCCTAAAGATAATTTTATGAATACTTTTATGAATAGTTTGAGTAGTTTTGTGCATTAAACAAAATTTGTGTACAATGAACCGTTAGAAAGCAAAAATGTCACTATCTCTTAGTCACCCATGTGGACAATTTTGGAGTATTTTGAATTTTGAAATTTGGGATAAGGGAGACTCAACCTGTATTAGTACTAACAAATTTACTGTACTAAAACAGTAGCACAAGTAATTTCATCACCACCATCTGAATCGCCAGACTTCTTAGAGTGACAGAACAGTATAAAATGTTATACTTGCCATATATTGTTATAATACTATATATTTTTATTTTGAAGTCAGAGTTGGTACATTTCTACCAACTCCAGCTCTGACTTCTCCCAAAAACTGCTTCTGACGTCATGACTCTGAATCCACAAGCCCTGCTTGCTGCCTAGTTTCTTTCTTTCTTTCTTTACTTTTTTAATATCCCATTTTTCTCTCACCATAGTGGCTTGTGACAAGGTTGAGATAAGATAGGGCTGAAAACCTGATGATCAAAAAAGTCAAAACACGTTTGAACAAGCTATCATATTAAAACACTATTAATTTAAAAAGTACATGGTCCATTAAAAATGACAATAAGGATAAAAATGCAGCACTTCATCTAAAAAAATTGTGTTTAAATAAGAAATGCTTTATTTGCTGCCAAAACAAAGATTATAGAATCATAGAGATGGAAGAGACCTCAAGGGCCATCCAGTCCAACTCTATTCTGCCATGCAGGAAGTCACAATCAAAGCATTCCCTGTGATAGATGGCCATCCAGCCTCTGTTTAAAGACCTCCAAAGAAGGAGACTCCACTATTCTCTGAGGGAGTGTCTTCCATTGTCAAACAGCTCTTACTGTCAGGAAGTTCTTCGTAATGTTGAGCTGGAATCTCTTTTCCTGGAGCTTGCATCCATTGCTCTGGGTCCCATTCTCTGAAGCAGCAGAAAACAAGCTTGCTCCATCCTCAGTATCACACCCCTTCAAATACTTAAACAGGGCTATCATGTCACCCCTTAACTTTCTCTTCTCCACAGAGAAACATACCCAACCCTTTCATGCATCTCATCCTTTTCGGGCCCATGGTGAAATCTCGGTGATTTTTTCTGAAAAGAAGCAGATTCTGCTTCAGATCAGATCAGAGTCACAGTTCCATCCTTCCAGAAGAATAGAGCTACCATCTTTATCCAATTATAGAGATTCTATATGAGAGGTTCCATCTTGAAGGCCTTCTCCCCTTCCTGCCTTACTTATTTATCTATATCTTTTTTTAGAACAACAACAACTGCCCTTCATTTTAAACAAACCTTTAATCATACATAGTAGAATAGCTTGAGTCAATATCAACATCTTGATCTGGTACTAAAACGACTATAATGTCAGCACCAGGCACTCATTGTAGGCTTAGGGCAGGGGTAGGCAACCTTTTTGAGCCGGGGGCCGGGTTGCTGTCCCTCAGACAATTGGAGGGCCGAAGCACCATAAATAAATAAATAAATAAATAAATAAAAACATTTAAAAAATTAAAAAAACCATGCATGCACAATCTCTCAGCCCCAGAAAAGCCATGGCAAAACCCCTGTGGAAATTTTGCCAAGAAAACCCCAAGAACAAGTAATAACAACAATAATCAATATCATCATAGTGGTGGCAGGGTGCGGCGGTGGCAGCGGCGGCAGGACCAGCTTGGGGCCGGTCCAAAGGCCTCGGTGGGCCGCATCCGGCCCCCGGGCCTTAGGTTGCCTACCCCTGGCTTAGGGTAACACCACAGAAAAGGACTTCTCCTTTGTATGTATGAATCACATCGACTTTCATCGACGGTTCTCTGAAGAGGGAGTCAACTGATGATTTTAAGGCAGAGATGGGTTGGTATGGGAATAGACTCTCCTACAGGTTTTTGAGCCCTATCCCATTGAAGGCTTGAAAGAAAAGTGCCAGTATCTTGAGTCCATGTCGCAAGAGAATGGATAGCCAATTTAATTTGACAGTTCTCTATGCCACTGTGGCTGCATCTACAATGCAGAATTAATGCAGTTTGACACACTGGCATGGCTCAATGCTATGGAATATTGGGATTTATAGTTTTGTAAGATAGTTAGCCTTCTCTGTCAGAGTGCTCCGGTGCCACAACAGAGTAAAAATCCCAGGATTCCATAGAATGGAGCCATGACAGTTTGGTATCAAACTGCATTAATCCCGCAGTGTGGCAGCAGCCTGAGTCATTCCTTTCTGATCCTAATTGGGCCTTTCAATATTTCTGATTTTCACTCTTCTTTCAGGTGACTGGAGATCTACACAAAGTGGAAATTCCATTTCTTGAGGCAGGGAAGGCTTCACCACACATCAGAGAGAGTACACCCTTCAGGTGGATTGTGCAGGAGAGCAATGGAGGTGCCACCTCATTTGGTAAGAGATAACACAGTCTTCATTCATCTAGGCCTCTCTAGTCTGAAATTGTTGGGCTGATTAACATTTCCTCTGAGCCTATTTGAAAGTGAAGATGCTTTTCTCCAGCCTTTCCAACTTGTTAAAATAGTTTCAATCAAAGCAAGAGTGGGCAAATGTGGCCCTCCAGATGTTTCTGACCTACAACATCTGCCAGTCGTAGCTGTATTCACAAGATCCAGTGGTGAGGGATTATGAGAGCTATAGGCCTAGGTACCCAAAAAGCACTAAATTCTGTCTAATCTTGGAAACTGAGCAGGATCAAGCCTGGTTAGTATTTGGATAGGGACTTCCAAGGAATACCAAGTGCTCTAGGCTCTGTTTCAGAGGAAGAAACTGGCAAAACCAACTCTGAGTTTTCCTTGCCTAAGAAAAACTTATGAAATTCATGGAGATCACCATGAGTCGTGAGTTGAAGGCACATACTTTACACTAGGTTGAAAATATCTGGAGTGCCTACCCCCTGCTTTAAAGGAATTCAAGCTATTTTCTTTTTATTCTGCAAAAAATCCTCATGGAGACATTTCTTATTTAATCCATTTATTCACTTCCTCTTTCTCCTGGAAAGCTGGAATTGTAGATTCATAAATTATTATTATTATTATTATTATTATTATTATTATTATTATTATTATTATTAAAGTTTATTTCTAGAGCACTGTCGGTGTACACAGCGCTGTACAAAAGACAATCAAGGATAAAACAGAATAAAACCTGCCAATCTAAGTAAAACAATGAGCAAAATAATAAAAGTCAATTAAAACAAAGACAATTACAACAATTAATAACAACATCCACTGTAAACCCAAGTGACAGAACAAGTAAATGTATATCAAACAATGCCATAAAGTTGCATGGGCTCTGCTACGCAATCTGGAACAACCCCCAACTCATTATAGGAAATCCAGATATTTGCTTGAAAACCTCAAGCAAATTAGAACACCCCACCTTTTTAGGAAGCTGGCTCTATTGTCAAGCTCCTCTTAATGTCAAGTAATGTACTACACCCCATAATACCAGTCTGTTAGACTTACAGCCTTATCACATTATTAAATAAACTTGGCAGTCAGACGAAAAGACACTTTTTTTTCTCCCTTGCATGACTCTGGGCCTCGGCAGACGACTAATTGAGTCGTCTTCCGGGCCCAGAAGAGGAGGGGCAGCCGCACGTTCGGCGCCCCTTCCTCTCCCTGAGGTCGCCCTCGGAGTCGCCGGCCCTCCGCACGGCCGGCGCTCCGGGGAAGACCTCACGCCGCGGCAGCCGAACGCGCCGCGGCGGAAAAGACAGCGAAAGTGCGCCCGCCGCTTTTAGTGCGCACTTTCGCTGTCTTGAGGAAGGAGCGCTGATTTAGCGCTCCTTCCAGGGTCGCCGGCGGTGCGCCGCGGTGCGGCTGCCGCGGTCCAGCGGCGCTCCGTCCCGCGGCGCACGGGAAGCTCCCGTCTGCTTCCCCCCTCTCATTCTTTTCAGGTTGTAAAAGAGTGGGAGAGTATTGTAAAAACTCTTTTTTGCCAAATGGACTATTTCAGCTTGGCAAACGGGACACTTTTATGACCCTCTCCTATGGTTTTACAACCGGAAGAGAATACAAGGAAATGATGAGGGAGAAAATGTTTGTCTGCCGGGTTTGTTTAATAATGCAGTAAGGCTCATAGTGTCTCCCTGCAGTCTTTTTTTCCCCATGCTAAACATCTGAAGATACTTTGCTCTCTCTTTAAAGTGCTGGCTTTCCATTTCCCTGACACTTTCATTGCCCTTCTATGAATCCATTCCAGTTTCACAGAATCAAACAGTTGGAAGGGACCACAAGGGCCAGACCTGACAACTCAGGGCCCGATCCCCAGTTCTGGTGCAAACAGTCCAGATGTTTGGTGAGTTCAGCACCAAACCTGCCATATATTCCCCTGAAAACATTTTTGAAAACTCAGCTTTTGCTCCAGATCTTCCCAGAAGATCTTCCCTTGGTTGCAATGCCATGCAGTTGTTTACAGGGCATTCTGCTGTGCCACTTGGCACCACCACCTCTGTAACACATGTGCGTTGCTCACTCTGAGGTCAGAACAAGGTGCCAGCCATGTGATCGATGCTGGACACCTCATTCTGACTTCACAGCGAGCGACGCATGGTAGTGGTGTCAATGCTGGGTGGCACGATGGGACACACGTATAAACCGCTGCTCAGCATCGCAATGGATAGCCCAAGTAAAGGAGGGACATCGGGGCAGTTCTGGGGCCATAATACTCTGGGCTGCTCCTGGAGTAGCAATAGCAATAGCAGCCTCATTTATATACCACTTCATACTGCCTTAGCATTCTCTAAGCCAGGGGTAGGCAACCTTTCCCCTTTAAGGGCCGAGGAACTTTAGCTCTCAGAATCCCAGGAGCTATTTGCCAACATGGGACTATTGGCCAACATAGCTGAGGCTTCTGGGAGCTGAAGTCCCTCGGTCCTTAAAGGGGAAAGGTTGCCTACCCCTGCTCTAAGCAGTTTACAACTGTAAGCTAATTGCCCCCAATAAGCTGGATACTCATTTTAGTGACCTTGAAAGGATGCAAGGCTGAATTGACCCTAAGCCTCTGGCTGGGATTGAACTCACAACCTTGTGGTTTGTGAGTAAGTGGCTGCAGTAAAAGTAAAAGTAAAGGTATTCCCCATTGACAAAGTTGTCAAGTTGTGTCCGACCATAGGGGGTGGTGCTCATCTCCATTACTAAGCTGAAGAGCCAGCATTGTCAGAGACTACTCTGTGATCATGGGGCCAGCATGATTGCTGGCACTGAACCACTGTGCCACCAGGCCAGTGCAAACACCACCTTAGTCTAACCCCCTGCCAGTACAAGAGACCCCCAGCAGTGGCAATCTGACTTCTTTTGAAAAGCCTCCAATGAAGGAGAGTTTTTCTGCTATCATAGCTTAAAATGGCATTATGAGCTTTCTTCAGTAATGTTTAATTCTATGAATAACTTTGTGCTTGTCTACACAAGCCAAATGACCTGGTTCCCCCCACCCTTTCATTTCCCTGTCCAGACCCAAGGGTCCGATTTGGCTGTGAACTGTCCTCATGTGGGAAGGGCAGTCTTGAAGTGAAGCCAGGCCATATTTCCCTAAAACTGCATTTTAAAAACCTAAATTCCCAAATAATCCATAGCACTCCAGAGTGACACCGGACAGCTGTTCACACATGCGTCGCACTGTACCACCAGGCACTGCAGATGAATCACATGTTGTTCTTCTGAGGTCAAAACAAGACACCTATCAGTGTGATCGACACTGTGTGCCTTGTCTGCAGCCTTAGTGGGAGTAACTCATGCCGGCAGTGGTGGTGCTGGTTGGCACAGCCAAATCTAGGACACGAATGTGAACAGCCCCCTGGCGTCACTCTGGAGTGCTCAGTAATGGTATTCGAAGCAGCTTTGGGGTCAGAATAGTCTAGAGGCAGCCTGGAGTATTCTGGCCAGTGTGGCCGCACCCTGCATCATTTATTATTAACTCTGCATCCCTGCACAATACATATATATTGAATTATTGTTGTTGTACTGTGCCTTCAAGTAGTTTCTGACTTATGGCATCCCTAAGGTGAACCTATCATAGCATTTTCTTGGCAAGATTTGTTCCGAGGAGGTTTGCCATGGCCTTCCCCTGAGGCTAAGAGAGTGTGACTTGCCCATGGTCACCTAGTTTCATGGCTGAGCTGGGAATTGAACCTTGGTCTCCAGAGTCTTAGTCCAGCACTCAAATCCTTACACCTTGCTGGCTCTCATATACTGAATTAGTGGACAGAAAAAGAAATAAACCGGAAATGGCAGCCTTCTTCCCATACCAACATTCTCACAGCATTTTGGCTTGTGACATGCATTTGTGGTGTAAATCCAGGAGCAGAAATGCCAAGTGCTTATAATGGAAAAACCCACCAACCAACCTCCTCTTTCTCCCATTTAGGTAGTGGAATGACCTTGCGGCTTCATTCAAGGCCTCCTCCTGTGGAAATTAATGACTTCCAACCAGATTCAGTTAAGGTAAGGATGGGAGTTAAGAATGGGAGTTAGGAATGGGAGTTAAGGTAAGGTAAGTATGGGTTGCAGTGGCTCAAGTGGTTAAGACGCTGAATCTGTTGATTGCAAGATTGGCAGGTTGGCAGTTTGAGACTCCAACAGAAAAATCGTACTTGTGATACCTTGCTTATAACAGATAAAAAGAACATGAAGCTCATAAGGACCTCAGTTTGGCAGTAAAAACAAATGGTCCTGCCTCGCAAGCTCATTGATTCTGCAGGTTACCTTGGAACCACCAGCTGGCTTGTGAAACATACACTCAATGTATTGTTGTTCAAGAGAAACACATCAAGGAGAAGGATGCTATGTGTAAAGGGTGTCACAACCAAGTGAATGGAGTGGCATTCCTTTCTGTCACTGCCTCTTTCACAGGCCAATAGGGTGGCTATTGTGAAGTTGTAGGCTTTCATGGCTGGCATCCATAGTTTTTTGTGGTTTTTTGGGCTGTGTGGCCATGTTCTAGAAGAGTTTCTTTCTGACGTTTTGCCAGCATCTGTGGCTGGCATCTTCAGAGAAAACTGAAATGGAAGAGAGTGGGTATATATTCTCTGAAGATCTGATGCTGGCGAAACGTCAGAAAGAAACTCTTCTAGAACATGGCCACACAGCCCAAAAAACCCACAAAAAACTAGGGGTGGCTATTGTTGGAACGCTGAGGGAGAGGGGAAATCTGACAGTCCCCCTGTATTCTGCAATAGTCAGACTTCATCAGGAGTACTGTCACTGCTTGGATACTTTTGGCCTAAACTGAAAAGACCTAAATATGATAACCTTTCACCTCTTGATCATTTCGGCTGCACCTTTTCTTGTTTTAAACTTTAAATCTTCTGGGATACTGCCTGTTGAAACAAAGACTCCTTCAGAATATAAAGTAGCCCTGGAGGGTTGTAGTGAAAGTGCCCCCTTAAAGCCCCTAGGAGGTGTTGGAAAGTTTGTTTTTCCAAAAAAAGCTTTTGAGTATATTAGAGGGCACTGTGGTCATAAAAATGGCGCTTGCAGGCCACCCTGTTCTAAAGTTCCTTTTGCAGATGGGAGCAACCAAAATCTCATACAGTGTTCCAAGTATGGTAATACAGATTATGTACCCCTTATCCAAAATGTTTAGAATCAGAGGTGTTTGGGAGTTGGGACTTTTTTGTATTTTGGAATACAAGTAGCAAGTAGTACATGCCTGTATTATGTTTGCAAGGCTGGAGAGAGACACAAGGATCTGTGAAATGGCAGGCAATGCAGTTTCATGCTAAACACTATGATTGGATTCATGCTATTTCACAGATTCTCGCGTTTTTTCCCAGCTGTATCTTTTTCCAACCTTACATTTCTCTCCAACCTTGCAAATCCAGTAGAGGTTTGTCTGATTTAACCATCAGAAAGCAAAGGTATCTACTTGTATTCTGAAATAAAAATCTGATATATTCCAAAATCAAAGCCTCAAAGTATCATCTTGGTGCTCAAAAAGTTTCGGTTTTTGAGATTTTTGGATTTCCGAATTGGGGATGCTCAATCTGTACTATGTTGGCAAGTATAATTTTCAGTCTCTTTCACATTTACTATATGTTACCTCTACAGAGTCACAACTTCTTTCTTCTCCCACTGATATTCCTCTTTCTTTTCAGGGCCCAGTAACCTTTGAACAGGTGGCAGTGTATTTCACAGGGGAGGAGTGGGCTCTGCTGAACCCAAACCAAAGAGCTTTACACAGGGAAGTCATGGAAGAGAATTTGGGGAATCTGGCTTTTCTAGGTAAGGCCCCTTTCGTGCTTTGGCTGATATGTTCTGCAAACAGAAAATGATGTTATCCTTAATTTGTTTCAGTGCCATCAAGAAATGGCATTGTTTTTCTATTCATGTATTTCGAAATGCTTTATTTATTTATTTTCATTAAGTGAAATGGAGGACAAAGGTCATAGAATCATAGAACTATAGAGTTGAAAGAGACCACAAGGGCCATCCAGTCCAACCCCCTGCCATGCAGGAACTCCCAATTAAAGCATCCCCGACAGATGGCCATCCAGCCTCTACTTAAAGACCTCCAAGGAAGGAGACTCCTTGGTGAGGGTTTAGGTTTGTTACTGTGGCCCGTGCTCATCTCCTGAAATTTTAATTCCATCCATCATGCAAAATTCATTTCTCACCTTTGTTCTGTCACTGTGGTTATGGCCTTGGTAACAACTTTAATTGAGAAGTATTGCATGCTGTAAATCACACCTTACTCTTGCTACAGGTTGTGTCGCCTTTATTCAAAATGCTTGGAACCAGAAGTATTTTTGATTTTGGAATACTGGTCTTAGCATATATATGTACATAACAGGATATTCTAGAGTTGGGACTAAAGTCTAAACACAAAATTAATGTATGTTTCATATACACTTTGTACACACAGCCTGAAGGTAGTTTTATACACAATATTTTAATTAATTTTGTGCATGAAACCAGTGGTGTTACACGGCAGACCTTAAATGGAAGATGCTGCTCCCAGAAGCAGCCGCTCTTGGAGGGCAGTGCTGAGGCCTCTGGACAGCCTGTTCAGGGTCTTGTGCACATCATGCGGTCTGAACCCCCACACCACCTAGTGAAACAAAGTTTCATGCCTTTAGAATTTTGCCTTTAGAAAAGTTAAAGATTTAATCATCAGAAAGCAAGGGTATCACTATCTGAGCCACCCATGAAAAAATGTTTTGGATTTTACAGCATTTTGGATTTTGGAATTTTGGATAAGGAAGACTCAAGCTGTACTGCAAAATGCTTTATGAATATATTAAAAACCTCTGTGTCCAGTTCCCTTTTTGAGCAGTCCAAATTGGCAGAGGATTAGTCGGCATTGCCTCTTGTGGAAGCAAATGCTACTATGGAACTGTGCGGAGACAGTGCCCTCTCCCTACATTGCCTTATTAAAAAGGCTTGTAGAAGCAGGAAAGCACTAAGTTCAATAGTTTGAGAAACCTCTTCTGATGACCATTGGCCCTTAGTGATTGGGGCAGAGACATGTCTGGCATCATGTTAGTGGTGTCATGCTGGTGTATATCTTTTGTGGTTGTTGCAAGAGGAAGAATCTGCTACCTCCCTTGCATGAGGATCCCTTACCCCCTAAAGCAGGAGTAGGCAACCTTTCCCCTTTAAGGGCCGAGGGACTTCAGCTCCCAGAATCCCAGGAGCTATTGGCCAACATGGGACTATTAGCCAACATGGCTGAGGCTTCTGGGAGCTGAAGTCCCTCGGCCCTTAAAGGGGAAAGTTTGCCTACCCCTGCAAAGACTCATCTGTACCTTGTGGGGGTCCCCCATGGCCATGTTGCTGGTGGAGAGCAGGGGGCAGCAGAGGAGCATCTGGCTATGTTCTTGTTACCAGATGCTCAACAACAAATGCATCCTCTGGGACCTCCTGATGGTCTTTTGGAAGTCCCAGAGGATGCTGTCATTGTGCATTTGGCTATAGGGATATAGCCAGATGGTTCTCTGCTACCTCACCTGCTTTCTACTGGCTACTGAATGGCCATGGTGAGATTTGGGAGTCCACAAGAGACATATGAGCCCTTTAACTACAATTTCCCCATCTAGGATCTTGGACAATGCTAGTGCTGGGCTTCTGGTCAACATTATGTATAGATATGGCCCCATGACTATATTCCATGTATAGACATGGCCCCATGGCTACACTTGTCTTTGAATTGTTTGCATTGAGAGGGGCTTATGTGTGTGGAGCTGGATCACTGCTTATCATCATAGAAAAGGTAATGATGGTAGTCACATCACTGGTTTCTTCTTCTGAACCCTAATTTTGAAGATATCTTTGTCCCTGATCAAATGTCTCTCTATTCCTGCAGGTGGTGGGCAGAAGAGTGATAAAACAGACAAACACCAGAAAAGAAAAACAAAAGGAAAACAAAAGTGGAAAAGGAAATATCTGGTCCTTGAAGGTGTTGACTTCAACGAAATCGCAATGCTAGAAGAGATTTGCACAAAAAATAAAAGGAAAAAATCTTCTCAGTGCTCAAAAAGCTTAACAAAGACATCAAAGCTTAGCGTACCTAAAATAATGCACAAAGTAAAGACACAATTTAAATGCTCTGAGTGTGGAAGGAGATTCAGTTGGAGGATACATCTTACTATACATAAAAGAGCCCACATAAGAAGGAAACCATTTAAATGTTTGCAGTGTGGGAAGAGCTTTAGAAGAAGTGGCAGTCTTGTTGCCCATCAAAGAACCCACACAGGGGAAAAACCATATAAATGCTCCGAATGTGGAAAAAGTTTCAGTAGGAGCAGTAAACTCATGTACCATCAGAGAATCCATACGGGTGAAAAACCATTTAAATGCTCAGAGTGTGGAAAGAGTTTCCGTCAGAGAAGTAGCCTTACTTATCATCGAAGAACCCATGCAGGTGAAAAACCCTTTAAATGCCCAGAGTGTGGAAAGAGCTTCCGTTCTAATGAATATCTTACTTTGCATCAAAGAATCCACACTGGGGAGAAACCATATACATGCTTAGACTGTGGAAAGAGCTTCAGTCATAGGAGCAGCTTTACTTACCATAAAAGAAACCATGCTGGTGAGAAACCATATAAATGCTCATCGTGCGGAAAGAGTTTCAGTCAGAGCAGTGCTCTTAATGATCATCAAAGAACTCACACAGGAGAGAAACCATACAAATGCTCAGAATGTGGTAAGAGTTTTAGCCAGAGCGGCAGCCTTACTAAACATCAAAGAACTCACACAGGAGAGAAACCATATAAATGCTCAGAATGTGGAAAGTGCTTCACTGAGAAGAGTAAGCTAACTTCCCATCAAAAAACCCACACAGGTGAAAAACCATTTAACTGTCCAGAATGCGGAAAGAGCTTCAGTCAGAAAAGTAGCCTTACTTATCACCAAAGAACACATGCAGGTGAAAAACCATTTAAGTGTCCTGAGTGTGGGAAAAATTTCCGTTCTAGCAAACATCTTGCTTTACACCACAGGATCCACACTGGGGAAAAACCATACACATGTTTAGATTGTGGGAAAACTTTCAGCCACAGGAGTAGCTTTACTTATCACAAAAGAAAACATACCGGTGAAAAACCCTATAAATGCTCAGAGTGTGGAAAGAGCTTTATTCAGAGCAGTATCCTTACTGATCATCAAAAAACCCACAAACGAAAGAGATCTTATAAATATTCACTGTGGAAACCACTTGAATTCTAGGAGATAATTTGCTGGACATCCTTGGATTGGGACATAAGAGAAACCATTGAAAATGTTTGTGAGACTGAAGTGACCCCTTCAGGAGGCTGGAACATGGAACTGGATTTCTACTTTTAAATGTTTAGAATATGGAAAAACTTCTATTTAAAGCAATCGCCTTATCATGAAAGAAAGCACAAACAAGAGAAAGTATGGCTGGCATTGTATTAGTGAGTTAAGCAGCTGTAAGTCCAACTCATGTCTGCGTTAAGTCACTTTTTTGGGTCACTGCAGAGCCAGAATTATCTACAGACCATGCAACTACTGACTTTTAACTTTAATGTGATGACTTTGCCTGATTTTAACCCAGAAATGCTGACAAACATACACAAGCATCTTACTAAAATCCTTCAAAGTTTGATTCCTCTCAGCATTCCTTTGAGGGGAAGCACCAAAGAGACCATAAAATCATAGAATCATAGAGTTGGAAGAGACCATAAGGGCCATCCAGTCCAACCCCCTGCCATGCAGGAACTCTTGATTAAAGCATCCCCGAGAGATGGCTATCCAGCCTCTGCTTAAAGACCTCCAAGGAAGGAAACTCC
>CM034703.1:327246936-327258123 GCA_020142125.1 Phrynosoma platyrhinos
TTTATGTTTAGTTTATTACAGACAGATATATGTGAAAATATATAAGCATATATAATTGCTGTATGCCGCCCCAGTTGCTGAGCAGAGGGATGGGTTAAAAATAAAATTTATTATTATTATTAAAATGTATTATTATTATTATTATTTATATATGTATAGTGGTAGGCTAAATGTATGAATTGAATGTGATAATGTATGTCAATGTTTTAAATGTTTATATTAAATGTTAGCAAAACTCTTTAAAAATCCTTTGTTATACTGCTAAAAGTAGAATAAATTAATATTACACCAAAGGAATTAAGGATAAATGAAATATTAAGATTGCACTCTATTATATCAATTGATGAGTTTGGACATAATGGTCAATCAGATCAAATAAGAGAGTAATATAGATCAGCTTTATAGTTAGTTATAGTTATAGGTCATTGTTATAGATGATGAATACATGAATGTATTACCTGTCAACTGGTGTTATATATAACGTGAATGGATTGTTAATTGTAAATTGCTGATTGTTTGTATTGTAGCTATTTTTTTAAAGTCTTAATAAAGTCTTTATATCTATATATCTATATATATACACACACACCTTTTCACACATTCCAGGCATTTAAATGGCCTCTCTCTTGTGTGAGTTGATTGATGGTGAGTGAGGTGTATCTTCTCAGTATAACTTTTTCCACACTCCAGGCATTTAAATGGTTTCTTTCCTGTGTGAATTGCTTGATGACTGAATTCTCTTTTCACAATGAAACCTTTCCCACACTCTAGGCATTTAAATGGTTTCTCTCCTCTGTGAGTTTTTTGATGATAGGTGAAGTGTATCTTCTGAATATAACTTTTTCCACACTCCAGGCATTTAAATGGTTTCTATCTTGTGTGAGTTTTTTGATGGTGAGAGAGGGCTCTTTTCTCAATCAAACCTTTTCCACAGTCAAGGCATTACATGGTTTCTCTCTTGTGTGAATTTTTTTATGACGAATGACCTCTGCCTTCTGAATATACCTTCTTCCACATTCGAGGCATTTAAATGGTCTCTCTCCAGTGTGAGTTTTTTGATGAGAGGTGAGATGTATCTTCTGAATATAACTTTTTCCACATTCCAGACATTTGAATGGTTTCTCTCCTGTGTGAACTGCTTGGTGACGGGTGAAGTCTCTTTTCACAATGAAACCTTTTCCACACTCCGGGCATTGAAAGGGTTTCTCTCCTGTGTGAGTTGCTCGATGGCAAGTGAGGTTTGTCTTCCGAGAGAAATCTTTCCCACATTCCAGGCATTTGAATGGTTTCTCTCCGGTGTGAGTTGTTTGGTGACAAGTAAGGTTTGTCTTCCAAGAGAAACTTTTTCCACACTCAAGGCATTTAAATGGTTTCTCTCCTGTGTGAGTTTTTTGATGAGAGGTGAGGTGTATCTTCTGAATATAACTTTTTCCACATTCCAGGCATTTAAATGGTTTATCGCCTGTGTGAGTTGCTTGGTGACGGGTGAAGTCTCTTTTCACAATGAAACCTTTTCCACACTCCGGGCATTGAAAGGGTTTCTCTCCTGTGTGAGTTGCTTGATGACAAGTGAGGTTTGTCTTCCGAGAGAAATCTTTCCCACATTCCAGGCATTTAAATGGTTTCTCTCCAGAGTGAGTTGCTTGATGACAAGTGAGGTTTGTCTTCCAAGAAAAACTTTTTCCACACTCAAGGCATTTAAATGGTTTCTCTCCTGTGTGAGTTTTTTGATGAGAGGTGAGGTGTATCTTCTGAATATAACTTTTTCCACATTCCAGGCATTTAAATGGTTTCTCTCCTGTGTGAATTGCTTGATGATGAGTGAAGTCTCTTTTCACAATGAAACTTTTTCCACACTCCAGGCAATGAAAGGGTTTCTTTCCTGTGTGAATTGCTTGATGACGAGTGAAGTCTCCTTTCCGAATAAAACCTTTTCCACACTCCACGCATTTAAATGGTTTCTCTCCTGTGTGAGTTGCTTGATGATAGGTGAGGTGTGTCTTCTGAATATAACTTTTTCCACACTCCAGGCATTTAAACGGTTTCTCTCCTAAATGAGATGCTTGATGACGAGTGAGGTTTGTCTTCCAAGAGAAACTTTTTCCACACTCAAGGCATTTAAATGTTTTCTCTCCTGTGTGAATTGCTTGATGACGAGTGAGGTGTGGCTTCCGTATGAAAGTTTTTCCACACTCCAGGCATTTAAATAGTTTCTCTCCTGGCTGAGTCGCTTGATGACAGGAGAGGTATGTCCTCTGATTGAAGCCTTTTCCATAGTTAAGGCATTTAAAGGTTTTTCCCCCTGTATGAGTTGACTGATAATGAATGAGGGCTCTTTTCCCAAGGAAATCTTTTCCACACTGTAGGTATTTAAAGTGTTTCTCTCTTGTCTGAGTTTTTTGATGATCAGTAAGGGCTCTTTTCTCAATGAAACTTTTTTCACACTCCAGGCATTTATATGCTTTTTCTCCTTTGTGAGCTGCTTGATGATAGTTGAGGGTTGTCTTCTGAGTGAAAAGTTTTCCACACTCCAAGCATTTGAATGGTCTGATTCTTCTGTGAATATTTTTAAGTGAAATAAAACTGGGGCTGTTTCCACATTCACCACCTTCGAACAATTTCTCTTTTGTCTGAAGTCTCCTGTGAAGAGTAAGGCTTGCTTTAGAGTTGAAACATCTGTCATGTGCAAGACAAAGATATTTCCTTCTTTTCTTTTGTTTCTGTATTCTTCTCTGGATTGAGGTTCCATAAACATCACCTTTTTGTGTGGTCCTCCATTCATATTCGGTGTCAGTTTTTCTTTCTTTCTCTTTTACCTGTTTGCTTTGGTCTCTTGGAATCAATGCTTGGCATGGTTGCCGATTATACTCTTTCAGTTGTCCATCACTGCCTGGAAGGGAGAGAAAGTACTGGTCAGAACACACACACACACAAAAATATCAGAAAACCTCATAAACAGAGATGGGACTGCAGAACTTCTCCATTGGTTCTCCTGAGAGATAAGTTCTCTTTCCTTGAAAAGAGGCAGCTTTAAGGATTTTGGCATCATAGAATCATAGAATTAAAAAAATCATAGAGTTATAAGAGACCACAAGGTCCATCCAGTCCAATCCCCTGCTGTGCAGGAATACACAATCAAAATATCATATGAACTAGTAATCTGAGCTCATCTCCTGCTCTGCCCATCACCTTAAACACAATTAGCTTGGTTTTCCTGTTCTAATGTCTGTTTCCCATTGTAAACCTCTGGGCAAGCAACATCTGGATTTTTTTTATTCTTGAGTAATATGTGCCAGGAGAGGAGAAGAACTTCTCACAAATGGAACAGATTGTGCTTGGTGGCATTAATGTAGAATCAGTATTGTGCAGCAAGTGGTTTTGCATCCCTGGAGGCTGGGGATCAACTCCCAGCTTTTACATCCATCAGACAATGCTGAAATACAGACTGATGTAATGATTTGAAGAAAGAACTCTAAAGCACCTATATGTAGATTTAATTTAGGGTAAATTTCTGACACTCTTCCATTTCAGCAATTTTTACTTTTATGACATATCTTAACAACAAATTCTCAAGTTTTATGATAATTAGTTCAGGGTGCAGCAAGATAAAATCCACTTATTTATCCATGTCATGGTCTTTGGAATGTACAGAGAACATCTTGACAATATACCGTCAGTTTCTCCTTTCCATGGGCTTGCCATTTGCAGACTGAAACATCCACAGATGGCCCCACTGCATTCTCCCCAATGGAGGCACGTACACATGGCCACTCCACTATTGGGAAGAACAAGACTAGAGGTCTTGCGCTTTTTGCCATTCGTGTGTGTAGTGTGTCCAGAAAAGAACCCCCACAGATACAAATGGATTACTGTAGTGTCCTAATCATTTTTTTTTTAAAAAATTGGAATTTCTGATCCTAAAATGTCAATACTATAACCAGGTACTGGAGGCCATTGGTATCAGTTGGGATTGCTCAAATCCTATTAAATGCAATAGCATTGAATCCATAGATAAAGAATCTGCAGAAAATGAGGTCCAACTGTACGTTCCTTATCCAATTCAGTTTTGCTTGGTCAGTCCAAAAAAAGTTATACTTTTACTGAGAGCAAAAAATAAAATCTCTTGTTATCTAATGGGGCCAAGGGTGTAGCAGTTTGAATGTTGGACTAGGAATCCTGGAAACCAAAGTACAAATGAACTGTGTGGCCTTGGGCAGATCACACCCTCTCAGCCTCAGAGAAAGGCCATGCCTTGAATAAATCTTGATGAGAAACCCCCATGACCAGTTCACTTTAAGGTCCCCATACGCTAACTAGCCCCTACCTCCAAAAAAGGGACCGGCTTTCTCTCTCTCTTTGCAAGAAGGTCTGGGAAAGTATTGACAGCCACTTCCTCCAAGCCCTCCCCTCCCTTCCCCAGAACACTTAGTGGGAGCAAGCTTTTTCCTTCCACCTTCTCACCTGCCCTTAGACAATCCAATCTTTCATTTCATTTTTAATGGTGGTTGGATGGGGCCACAGCGGCAATTGGTGGAGGCAAAGCAGGCCTTGGGGTGGGGGGATAGCTCTAGGGAAGTTCCCAACACTCCACCCAGAGGTCCAAGCTCGACCATCCAACTGGACCTCACTTCATCCACTGTGACCTTGACCAAGATCTGTTAAGACAGGCTTCCTAGGAAGAGAGGCCAAAAATATCAGCCAAGCTGGAAGAAAACTACTCAGTGAAGAAGAACTCCCAGGGTTACTTTCCAGCACTTGTAAGCTGCACAATCACAAGAAAGAGGGAGCCTTACCCAGAGAGAACAGGGCCCCCAGATTCTCAATCACTTCGCGATGAAGGACCCTTTGTTCTGGGTCCAGCAGGGCCCACTCTTCCTCTGTGAAATCCACAGCTACCTCCTCAAAAGTTACCTGCAGAAATAGAACAATAATGTTTCAGATTATGCAAGAAAAGTGAAATCTTTACAGGGTGCCATCCACAGGCCCCTCACTGTGGCAACCTCTGATGGAAGCAAAGGGAAAGAACAAAATTCTGTGGGGACCAGGGAGTGGTCAAAGGGAGACAGGCACCCAGCCCAGCCCTCTTTTGGTTCCCTTTAGATCCTTCCCCTACCTGATCTAGTCTCCCAGAAGCTGTTCTGCATCCATCAACATGAAGAGATATGCTTGTACATGTAGACCCACCTTGGAGGAAGAGAAAAGGAAAAAGAATATTGCTAGCCCTTCTCTGTTCTTCCTCCTTCAAGGTCCTTCTATGTGTGCAAATGCAGCAAACACCATACTGTATGCACAAAAAGAAATGGGAGCTCACGGTATTATCAAAATAACCCTGAGGTTGGCAGGGGTATAAAAACAATTCTTAATAAATGTATGCGAAGCAAGAAGGCAAGCATCCCACATAAAATTAAACACCCACAAAAATATTAACTGGCTTGAAGGAAAAAGCACCAAAATTTGGTTGAGAAGGGAATAGAAGGAGTTATAAGAAGTCCAGGTTCCTGGTTCTTCCATGAGTAAGGAGAGGGAAGGAACTGAAAGTAGACTCTGGGGCTATCTAAGGATCAAGATACCAACTCCTAAAGCAGTCTTTCCATTCATGCTTTCTCCTTTTTAAACATGCACAGGTATAGCTCTGGTAAGCTACCAAATTTGTTTCTGGGCACTACTTCTTTAACAAAAAACATAGACCCAGAGGCAAAAGTAACATGGAAAGAAAAGGAGTAGGTTCTGCCATCACACAAAAAGAGAACATTTCAACATATTCCAACAACGTTTTTCTTCAAAAGTAACAAAAGACACAAATGTATTCTAAGAGCTAGGTCAAGTTAAGTCTTGCATAAGTAAACAGAAACATTTTGAACCTTCTACAACCTACATGATGGCTTCTTCCAAAATGCACCTGGAGTGACTTTATGTCACCAGTAATACAGGCAAGGGGAGTTGGTGAGGCTAGTTTATCTGCTCTCCCCTTTTCTCTCTGTTTTGCTGGTCACACACAGTCAGTAAGGGAACATGGTGGTAGCTGCCATTTACCTTCCTTGTTCTAGGCAGACACACACTGCTACACTAGGATGGGTAAAATAAGAATTCCACTCTTTCCCACGTCAGGTTTTATTGTATTGTTTTCTACATACATGCTACTGTAACCTGATGCTGAAAATCTGTACTTCTTCAATCCTCCTTCACCATCCTCTCAGTGCTAATGCTGCTAGGGAAAAAATCTAGCTAGAAAAAAAATATGTAGCTACACAGAAGATGAGGAGAAAAAGGAGGCCTAGGCAGGCATATAAAGTTATTGTAAAACATAGTATATATACTTGACTATAAGTCGAACTCATGTATAAGTCGAGGGCACATTTTGGGGCCAAAATTACAAATTCTGAAATGATCCGGGGATAAGTTGAGGATAAAACTTAGGGGCATGAAACAAAAGATTTAAAGGATGAAGCAAAGGACAATAATGCAAAAGAATTTACAGAGTTCTAGTAGGCATAACTGTTTAACACTAAAGCCTGGATGGATGAGAAAATAGAGGGGGGTCAGTGCTTCCAGGACAGACACACTCTTGCCTTTCACCAGGGGATGATTTCTCTTTAAATAGGAGTTAAAATATAGTACTTACATTGACCTGTGGATAAGTCGACTTAGTTTTTTTGATCTTCTGTGTAGCTACATATTTTTTTTCTAGCTAGATTTTTTCCCTAGCAGCATTAGCACTGAGAGGATGGTGAAGGAGGATTGAAGACTTATACATGAGCATATATAGTATTTCACCGTCAGAGGCCTTGTTAACTATGATATGCCTGTAATTTCAAAGTGGTGGTTAGGATATTTATAGTGGTTCAGAGGCTGCAATTGATAGAGACCAGACATTTCACATATACATAAGAGGAAGGAGTCAAACAGGAAAGTACCCTCTTATCCCTTACTCATTGAGGAGGATGTTCCTTCTCTGTCCTGCATGATCCACATCGGCCGCTGTATTTCACTGGATTCAGAAGGATACTTCTCCACCTGTTCCACAAATAAGTCCTGCAGCAGAAGCAGTAATAAGGGAAGAAAAGAGACAAGAATTAGGAAAAGAAGAAGAAAGAACTTATGATGAATCATCTCCACTTCAGATGACTTCCAGATAAAAGCTGAGAAGGCATGGCCAGATTCACATGATGATGAAGATGATTTTATTCATTTGTACCCCATGTTCTTTTTCTGGGACTGGGACACAAAGTGGTTTACAGCAATTGGAACAAGTACAAAGAAAACCCAAAGATAAACACATACCCAAATAATAGTTAAAAAGTAAGGTATTTACAAAAATGAAATGATTAAAAAATAGAGCCAAAAAGAAAAGAATAAAACAAAAGAAATGCATACCACTAGAAGTGGTTTCAGGTAGTTTCCAGAAGACTGCTTTCATCTAAGAAGCAAGTCAATCTAGCCTCTCCTGGAAGGGAGTCCCAGAACTGGAGGGCAGCGACTAAGAAGGATCAATCCCACACTCCCACAAGATACAAACATGAAGATACGATACACTCATGTGGGAGAATACACACCTTCAAAAAGCATAAAACCAAGCCAGACAGAGAGATATGGGATGTAACTAGCTCAATGAATTGTGCCTGGAACTGAATCAATAACTACCAAACCTGTTTATAAAAGGAGTCATGGGTTCCCCGTGTTAGCAATCTGGCTGCAAGCTGTGTCTTCTGGGGAAAGATAATCTCATCCAACATAGGCTATATCTCTATTCTCTGATCTACATTTTGACCGACTGGCAGCCTTTCTTCCTTGTCTGTATTAAGAAGGCTCAGTTTGTTGAGAAATTTTCAGAATCCTTGCAAAAAATAAGGATGTTCCCTTGAAATGACCAGGATGAAATGGCCTCACCTGCTCCTCTTCTGATTTCTTCTCCTCTGCCTGGCTCAGGAGGAAGCCCTCTGCCAAGGCCACTGCTTGGGAGGTTGTCTCTGCTCCACACTCTCGAACCCAGCTCTCCATCTCTGGGGGAAGGACGGCCAGGAACTGCTCCAGGATCACCAGGTCCATCATCTCTGCCTTGGTGTGTCCTTCTGGCTTCAGCCACTGACAGCAGAGATGGTGGAGTCTGCTGCAAATTTTCCTGGGCCCCAAAGCCCCCTCCTGGTAGCCAAACTGTCTGAAGTGCTGGCGCTGGACCTCGGAACAGAGCATCTTCTCCTCCAAACTCCTCTGCATGGTTCTTCCAAAAAGAAGCATGGCTCTTTTCTTCTGTCCTTAGACTGACTAGTGTGAAATCTTCCCCTAACTTATGACAGACTGAGACTTAGTTTACCATTGGTGCAGCCAGGTATCTCCCAACACACCAAAAAAGCATGTTCCTCTTTTACCACATTCTGTCTCAGATGAAATTACTAGTGACACCAAAGCCTACAAAGAAACACAAGACATGATGTGAAAGAGTTGCTCTGAAGACCCTCTTGAGAGAAGATGTTTTTACAACCAAATCCAAGCTGGAAAGTGACTCTTGTCTTTGTACTGAAAATTAAAAAAGACAATGAGGAAAGGCAGAGTATGTTTCTGTGTTTTTTCCCCTTTCCTTCATAGCCACAAACCAAGACCATAATGCTCATTTTCAGTACAGTATCCTTCCACTTGGTCTTTCCCTATTCTCTCTCTTCCCCCCTTTTAGCCCATCTCTGTGAGGCAGAATAGGTGCTGCCTTTTAAAACTTCCCTCACTACCTACAAGGACTTTTGCTGCCTGAAGAGAAGGAGAAGGAGGCACTCCTCCTTCTCCAATAAAGTTTTAGTCCTCTGACAAAGTGCAATTTCCAAGGCCCTCCATGGAAGAGAAGCTGCCACTGCCGCCTCCTAGCATCTGCTGCCTGAAGAAAACGCTTCACCCAGCCTGAGAGAGGGTGGCTGTGGGTCACAACCTCTTCCTACTTTCCGCCTTCCTTCAGTCTGGGTCGGACTCTACTGGGAGGGAAGGGGGTCCCAAAGGGAGGGAATCCAGGGAGAAACACCTGCAGCAGGGCCTCCCCTTTCTGCACCTCCACAACCTCCCTTGCAGGGCTGTTGTGAGGCAGCGAAAGCAAAGGAAGGTCATGGAGCCCTAGTGTTATTGCATCCCATTGCAACCCAAACAAGACTCAGAACAAAGAGATTCTTTATTTGTAGATTCAGTTGCAGGTTAGGAGTGGCCTCATCCACTAGTGCCAGAAAATGAGGGCTCAAAGCACATGGCCACACACTGCTGGGCATTATATCTTGCCAGGCAGAGTTACAGAAGCAAGAGTGCAGTTTATTGGCTAGTCCACATGTGACACTCCCTGTTTCCTTGCCTAATTCTGACATCTTTGGTTCTACTGAGCATGCTCCAAAAATGGACCCAAATGATAAGACCAGCCCCCACCCTGTGGCTGTCAAAATTAATATTGGAATGAGGATTTAATAAGCCATAGGGCACTAAGAGGCCAGCTCCGTTGTTGTAATGCTAACTGGTTTGGTTTCTACTGAATACTTAGGAGATTGTCACACCGGCAAAAGTGATGGGAGCATAGTGGGATGCTTCCGTCACTATATCGCAACTGCACAAAGATTTTCAGAAGACATCGCCATAATCACATCATAATCCCACAAATGAAGAGGAATTCTAGTGCTGCTTTTCATCCATGGGATTTTCCTGTGAATGAAAAGCGGTGTTAGAATTCCTCTTCATTTGCAGCATAATGACTCAATTATGACATCCTCTGAAAATCTTCACGCAATTGCGCAATAGAGACGGAAGCATCCTGCTATGCTTCTGTCACTTTTGCCAGTGTGATAATATCCTGAGTCTGCTCTTGGTTCCCATTTTTAGCTAAATTTGTTGCTAACTGAGCAAACTGTTTCCTGTTACATTCATTGGGTCTTCTTCTTGTAAGCCTCGGCCAATCCCCAATTTACTACCTTTACCTTTGCAAGTGTGTCAGAAAGCAGCATTTTATAGGTTATTACAGTGTTGGCTATTAATCAATCCCTCTGGCCAACGATTACCTTGGTCCAAACCATTCTGGACCCCACAGGAACCTCCCCCCTCCCGCAATGTGCTTCCACAGTAAGAGCCCAGAAGGAGCCGCCCAAGTAAGAGCTGTTCGACCACAGGTTGATGATGAGGCAACAGTGTGATGCAGTAGCTAAAAAGGCCAATGCGATTGTAGGCTGCATCAATACAAGTATATCTAAATAAAGGAAAGTAATAGTGCCATTCTATTCTGCTTTGGTCAGGCCTCACCTGGAATAATCCTGTGTCCAGTTCTGGGCACACAGTTCAAAGTGGCGAGAGTGGTGGAGTCTCCTTCTTTGGAGGTCTTTAAACAGAGGCTGGACGGCCATCTGCTGGGGGTGCCTTGACTGTGAGTTCCTGCATGGCAGAGTGGGGCTGGGCTGGATGGCCCTTGGGGGTCTCTTCCGACTCCCTGGTTCTAAGGGCTTCTCTGGTGAAGGGAGAGGAGGACTCCTTCCTCCCAGCCTCCCACCTGCAGCCCTGAGGGCCTCTCCCTGCGGCCCATAGGCGCGCCTTTACCTCAGAGGGGTCGCCAGGGGGCGCCTTCTTCCTCCCTTCCCTCTTCAGGAGAGAGAAGCGAACCCTCCGCCTTGGCCGTCACTCTCCGCCTTGACCCGCCCCTTCCGTCCATGTGACGATGAGAGAGAGTCTGCTCCTAGAGAGTAGCTGTGGAGAAACCGGAAGGAGGGACCTTCAAGCCCAATCTCTGTATCCCCCTGGAGGACCGAGGAGGAGGAGGAGTTTACCCACCCTCCCTCTTCCTTCCCTTCTATCTCTCCCTCCTTCCTTCCTTCTGCATCTTCCTCGTTCCTACAGAGAAGAAGAGGAGGGCGGAGGGAAGGGAGGAAGTCCTCAGGCCTCTCAGGTCCACCTCTGTTTCTCCATGTTCTGTTCTGAAAGTAACCTCTTGTCCTTTCCTGAAGAGCTCTGGTGGCGCAGTGGTTAAATGCTTGTACTGCAGCCACTCACTCATAGACCACAAGGTTGCGAGTTCAATACTAGCCAGGGCTCAGGCTAGATTCAGGCCTACATCCTTCCGAGGTCGCTAAAATGAGTACCCAGCTGTTTGGGGGCAATGAGCTTACAGTTGTAATACCGCTTCATATTGCACTGTGGCAGGGGTAGGCAACCTTTCCCCTTTAAGGGCCGAAGGACTTCAGC